>JAUCBJ010006178.1:0-45684 GCA_032718475.1 Nemertoderma westbladi | reverse complement strand
TATCTATATATATATATAAATATCATGTGTCTGTCTGTCTGTCCAAGCTATACGTTTCTACACACAAGCACCAATCTGAGCTCGCGATACATCGAACAAAAGCACTGTCACTATCTCGAGTATTATTTTACGCGTTTGTTTGCGTGAATGCACATTTCGTGAATTCGGTACCGGTACATAGTGCAGTAGGCCTAGCAGTTCATTCTGGCACTCTACACGTTGGGTCTCGACTCGACTCTATGCTACGTGATCTATCTATCTATCTATCTACGCGCATCTACGTGATGCGTTAGAAAGGTATCACCCTAACTCGTGGCAACGTAATACTCAGTGCCGTCTGAAGTTCCCCTGTCTGCCGCTAGAGGGCGAATTGTCCGATAGTGAAAACCTGATCTCATTTGGTTGTTTTTAATGCTTTTAAGCTGAAACTTTGTAGCTATCTACAGCAGCATAGGCTGTATATTTCCGGAGTCACTGAGTTGTCTACAGTTCCCCAGTCTACCGCTAGAGGGCTAAATGTCTTAAAGTTACCATCTTCTCCAACTTTATTATTTACAATCCGTTTAGACTGAAACTTGGTATGCATCTACTATAGCATAGGATATATCTTTACTGAGTCGCGCAGAGTTGTCTACAGTTCCCGCGTCTGCCGCTAGTGGGTGAAATGTCTGCAAGTTAACATATTCTCCAACTTTGTTATTTACAATCGGTTTAGACTGAAATTGGTAGGCATCTACTACAGCATAGGCTGTATCTTTACGGAGTCGCAGAGTCGTCTACAGTTCCTCAGTGTACCGCTAGAAGGTGAAATGTCTGAATGTGAACATCTACACCAATTTTGTTATTTACAATCTGTTTAAGCTGAAACTTGACAGGCAGGCATTTTACTTCACCATAAACTCTATGTTTACATAACTGCAGCACCGTCTGCATTTCACCAGTCCGCAGGTAGAGGGTGGATCTGAAAGTGAACATTTTCTGGAAATTTTGTTATTTACAATCTGCTTAAAGATGAAACTTGACAGTTATCTCTTATGGGGGCAGTGTTTTATTTAATGATGGTGTCTGTTCCGTAAGCAGTTCTCCAATCTCCCACACATATTCATATATCATTTGCACGTGCACTAGAAAGCTGTGGCCCGAAGGGCCACAGGCTTTCTAGTCTATATATATAAATATCATCTGTCTGTCTGTGAGTCTGTGAGTGCCAAGCCTAATAATATTTGGACAGATAAATTTATTATAACTGCAAGACAGTTACACAGATGCTGCACGAAGACCCCACGCAAGTTCAACTTGGAAAATTTCTAAACTTTTGCCAGACTACATATGTACCAAGTTTGGATATATTTTATCAAGATTTGGCTGAGTTAATTTCGTTTAAAATTGGACACAACAGATCAACAGACACACCGATTGAGTTAGTGGCACCTGTATGCTAAGCTCGCTTACTTTCGTCGCTCGCCCCACACTGTCCTTAGTCTGGGACTAGTCCTAGTTATGAATTATAAGTTACTAAAATCCATAATAGATTTTGTTGACCACATCTCATAGCTGGTGAAAAGATGCCATGTTAATTAATTATATACTTTTATTTATAATTCAACATTTTGCAGCTTTTAACAGAGCTTCGATGTACCAAACGTTAAGCAACACATTGCTGCAAAACTATGATACATCGATGAGACCAGTTACAGACGACAATAATGGTGTGCGGGTGGAAATACAATTGGTGTTGAGACAAGTTCTGGAACTGGTGAGTAATCTACACAGTTCTAGAACTAATGAGTATTATATACAGTTCTAAAACTCGTGAGTACTTTAAACTGTTCTAGAACTTGTGAGAAGTTCTATGAACTTCTGTGAACAGTTCTAAAACCTATGAGTATGTCACGAAGTTCTAGAATTTATGAGTATGCTACGAAGTTCTAGAACTTGTGAGTGTGATAATAATGTAATGAAGAGGGACCAACATTAAACAGAATATGAAACGATAAGTTTTTGGTTTTTAAATACTGTAGGAATTTTGTAAAGAGAATCAGAACGGTTCAGGCTACAGATGTGGGATGTGCCCTAACAATGTAGGGTTCAGGCTACAAATGTGGCACAATGAAACGTTCAGGCTACAAATGTGGCACAATGAACAGTTCAGGCTACAAATGTGGCACAATGAACAGTTCAGGCTACAAATGTGGCACAATGAACGGTTCAGGCTACTACTACTAGGATCGGCATGCTGCATTGCAGCTGCATTTTTAAGAATGCTGTGCCGGCTTGTCAACAAAATTGCACCGCCACAACTCCCTATCACCCATGACATTTGCTAGATCATCCGTATCTTTAAGGCCAGTGTCCTTTAAGATGCGTCTCAAGAAAGTCATGGGCTGTCCACCATGCTTATTCACTCCATGAGGCTGCCAAAGTACAAGATTATGCACTGGCTGGTCCTCACGGCGAAAGCAATGTCCTGCAAAGCGGAGGCGATTTTGTTTTAGTGTCAAGCTTGGGGGAACCAATGAGACACCTCCAATGTTATATATAGTCTGGTTGGAGATGTGTGCATTGTACTTGACACAATGAACCCGGCGTAGCATTCTTGTGAATGTGCCATCCAGAGATTTGGTGTCCTCAGCAGTTAGAGCCCAGCATGGACTCCCGTGTAGAGGAGTACTGGAACTACTGCTGCTCTAAATAATCGGACCTTAAGTTTCCGATTAATTCTCGGTGACTTCCAAATCCTGGAAAGGCTATTCAAGGCTGCCCATGCCTTTCCCTTACGTATTCGAAGGTCCTCACCTGACTTCCGGATCCATGATCCCAGGTAACAGAAGTCGTCCACATGCTCAAGCATACCATCCTTTGAGCTTATGCTCATCCGATCAGAGACTTGCTGATGACTTTCAAAGTTAACTGTCAGAATTTTGGTCTTTCTGGAGTTAATAAAAAGACCAACACTAGAAGCAGCATGGTCTAATGAGCTGAGAAGCCGTTGGGCTCCCTCTAATGATTCTGAGAGTACTCCTAAGTCATCAGCAAAGTCTAGATCAGTTAGGTACTTGGCAGGATTTCCTCGACTTCTGGAGCCAGTAGGTGGAGTTATCATCACCCCATCATCATTATGATGATCTAAGGACATGCGTAGAACATAGTCAACCACAATAATGAACAAGAATGGTTAGTGTGTCTCCTTGGAGGACGCCCCATAACACTTCAAATGGTTCTGTGTCACCGTCAACAGTAGACACAAATGTTGTCGAACCATCGTATACTGATCTGATTGCTGCAATAATTTCATCAGGAATCCCATATAATGAAAGTATGCTGAACATACGTGAGCGAGAGACTGAATCAAAGGCCTTGAAGAAGTCAACAAAGTATACAGCCAGATGCCTGTCTTTCTTTTTTGATAATTCTTCAATTATCCTTCTAAGTGCCAAAATGGGCTCCATGGTCCCACGACCTTTACGGAACCCATTCTGATTTCCACGGAGCAGTCTCTCAATGGGATCCCTGATGCGATTTAATAGAATCCTATTGTATAGCTTTGCAGCAATCGAGATCAATGAGATTCCCCGAAAAGAACCATAGAGTGTTAGGTTGCCCTTCTTGGGAACTGGCACCAACTTATTTGTTTTCATTTCTTGTGGGACTCTTGTTGTTCGGTACCAGTCTACTATGATGGGATAGATGAGCTTTAAACACTCAGGTATTTTAAAGACCTCAGGGGGAACACCATCTACTCCACAGGCACGATCGGTCTCAATGCTCTTTGCAGCAGCCTTCACTTCTGCAAAGGAGATATCGCCAATGGGAATATCTGGGAGTACAGACTCAGACACCTTTACTTCTATAAAGTTATCAGGCAATACCCTGTCATTATTGAGGAGCTTTTCAAAGTGGGCTTTCCAACCATTGAGGCGATCGGCTGGTGATTCAGCCTTAACCTTGGTGGTTGGTTGGCTTTTCCGCCCAGTAAGCAGATTGATCGATTTCAATGCCTGGGATGATTGCCTGCTGTCGTCAGCATCATTGATGGCATCAACCTTTATTAGCTCCTGTAGATTAACAGCGTACTGCCTGTTCAGGGACCTAGATGAGGCCTTAACTGCATTCTTGGCCGCTGTAGTCTGTTTGAGTCGGGACTCTTTCTGCGCCTTATGAAGGTCATTTCGGCACTTTTGAATTTTGTTGTCAGTCCAGGGGGCCCTTTTCCTGTTTCGAGGGTATACAGGAACTGTTTCTGCAGCTGCTAACTTAACTGCTTCTGTAAAGGCAGTATAGCCCTCACAGTGATCTGCCGCCTCAGAGGCAAGAGCCTCATACCTGTTGCTCAGCTGTAGTGTGAAGCTGGATCTCACACTTGGCTGTTGCAACAGAGAGGACCAGTCATGCCGCGGCAAGGCAGATTTCGTTGTTCTGCTAGCACGCAGACTAAGTCTTACCTTGGCCACAATAAGGCGGTGATCACTGGAGAAGGGTCGAAGTGTAAATGCATTACAGTCTTGTATAGAGCTCCTGTATTTCCTACGAAACAGAATATGGTCTATCTGGGACTTGTGACCACTGGGTCCACTATGAGTCCATAGCTTTCCAGTTCGCTTCTTGAACTGGGTTCCAGCCGAAAACAATCCATTTCCAGAGATAAAATCCTGAAGATGGACAGAATTTCGGTTAACACTATTGCTATAGACCCAGGGCGATGTAGGTGATTGATGCAGACTTGCATTAAAGTCTCCCAGGAATGTTAAGAATGCATGCTGATCCACTCCATCAGTAGCTGCTTGTAGATTGTGGTAGAAATTTTCCACCTCCTCTACAGGGGCAACACTAGTTGGAGAGTAGCACACAATCAGAACCACCTTAGGAAACTTCTTGCCAGTCTTCCAGAACATGAGAAGTGGCAACGGATGATGCGGTTAGAGATTTGGTCTATTTTGTCCAATGCTGCATGTGCAGTTGGTTTCATCAATAGACCAATTCCACCATTGCCACTATCATCTGCTGACGCGAGGGCGAGTCGCCAACCGCCCCCCATGTCCTTAATCATGTCCACAATGAACAGTTCAGGCTACAAATGTGGCACAATGAACAGTTCAGGCTACAAATGTGGGACAATGAACAGTTCAGGCTACAAATGTGGCACAATGAACAGTTCAGGCTACATATGTGGCCCAATGAACAGTTCAGGCTACAAATGTGGCACAATGAACAGTTCAGGCTACAAATGTGGGACAATGAACAGTTCAGGCTACAAATGTGGCACAATGAACAGTTCAGGCTACAAATGTGGCACAATGAACAGTTCAGGCTACAAATGTGGCACAATGAACGGTTCAGGCTACAGATGTGGCACAATGAAAAGTTCAGGCTACAAATGTGGGACAATGAACAGTTCAGGCTACAAATGTGGGACAATGAACAGTTCAGGCTACAAATGTGGCACAATGAACAGTTCAGGCTACAAATGTGGCACAATGAACGGTTCAGGCTACAGATGTGGCACAATGAAAAGTTCAGGCTACAAATGTGGGACAATGAACAGTTCAGGCTACAAATGTGGCACAATGAACAGTTCAGGCTACAAATGTGGCACAATGAACGGTTCAGGCTACAGATGTGGCACAATGAAAAGTTCAGGCTACAAATGTGGCACAATGAACGGTTCAGGCTACAGATGTGGCCTAACAATAATATTGTCCTGTTTTAATCATTATACAGTAAAATAAATATGTAATTAATATTTTCAATTACCTTTTTTACTACTCCTTTCTGTATTGAGTTCGAACTATCCTATTAACCATATGCTATTTCAGGATGCTAAATTACAAGTTCTCACAATCGTTACTTGGATAAGGCAGGTGAGATTTACCTACGTTGTTCTTAAGTTCATTTAGTTTCAGAAATAACCGTATTTTTTCCAACTTTTAGGATCCAAAGAACCAAGTATTGTCCATAGCTATGTGGAGCAGGAAGGTAAAGTAATGATAGAGAATTATTCTGTATTTCTGTAAAATCCGTCATTATTTAGTCAATACGTGTCCGGGGAAATGTGAGAAATAATGCAATAAATGGTAGAGAATTGTTGTTACGTCACTGTCAGCTTCCCTCTTTTTCCTTAGTAGGCCTCTATTGTTCATTCCAATGTTATTTTAATTTGTTTATTTATTTATCCAATGTCTAATCAGCTGGTTTACCATAACATATACTGAATTCTGGTTGAGTAGGGTTTCAAACATCATCAGCATCCAGATTGGTGTTTTATTTAGTATATAGTAAATTAAAATTTAGTATGTAGTAATTTTATGTTATAAATAAATTCCGCATGTGTAATTGTCGTTATTATTTCATTGGAGTGAGTGAGGGAGACTTGACTTTCAGTAGTTAAGGTAAGACTGGTTTTTTAGAATAACTCAAAAACTATTGTAAATTATTTGACAATATACTTTACAAAAATGTTTAAAATACTTGTAGGCTACACACCTGCGCAATAATGTTGTGTACAGTGCATTTTGGTTATACTAACTATACTTTTGGTTATTTTTTGTTTTATTGCCAATAAACGTTTTCTGGGTTCAAAGTCATGATAACCACCCTTAATAACGTTAATTAACGTTAATAACCTTAATTAGTTTTATTATTATTACATATTACAGATATTTATACTGTGTGGAGTGGAATCGGTTTTGTGTTATTCATGGCCATTTAAACACGATATTTACCTAAAACAGTACCGTAATGGGAACACAACGTCCGTTTTGATGGGAACATAAAGTCCGGGAACATACTGTCCGTCTATCGTGCCAAGTCTCCCCTCATTGAGGGAGACATGACGCTTTTGCGAAATTACGAATTATTGGTTTCAATAAAAAAAAAGTTTAATAGTTGGAATTATTAAACTGTAATATAATGATAACAATAATAAAAAATATTAAGTGATAAAGTTAAAACGGCATTGAAAAATTATTTTATATTTTCTTTAGAACAATTATAACTTTTGTGGGTCGTCACGTCTCCCTCACTCACCCCAACTGATTGAAATAAATTGATTTCATTAATTCCATGTTAACCACCAATTGAGGCCGGTCCGGACTTTCTACATCATTACAATGTAGTAAACTGTATTGTAGTAAGACAATGGAAAGTTGTGTAATCATTTTATAATCATTATAAATATCAATATTGCTGGTACAAACAATAGGCCTACTAAACTGTAGGAGGAATATTAACTTATTTACGCTTAGCCACAAAGTAATGTAGGTGGGTGACCCCGCCCACAAAATTAGGTTTCCCCCAAAAACCCTTCCTTGTTCCAAAATTATCATAATACTTCAAATGGTTTGGGGACATTAGATACCCCAGGACTTTTTATCCCACTTCAATTAATAATATGATTACAATTATAATATTCAATATAAATATTGTAGTAGGCGGTCAATATATTTTTAATAATTAATGATTTTGAATAATTTCAATAATTAATGTCTGTTAATTGTTTAATAATAAACTTATTGCACAGTAGTTTGGCATAACATGCCTCGATTTCACAAGATCTAAAGTATCTGTTAACATATTATTACTTCATGTTTCACTTCCTAAATGTTAATTACATAATTTCTGGTGCACTTATTTTTGGCGTGTCGAGATAGCAATGAAGGAGATTTTTTCTAATCTAAGCAAATTTTTTCATTCCCAATTGACTCTAGAATTAATTAAATCATTCTAGAATATGAATATTTTGATCCTTTTTCTTTCCTATGGTTAACTGGACGGTGTTAAAATGTTGTTTGTGTTGGTTGACACATTTCTGCATAACACCGTCTAACTATTATATAGCTAGTGTTGTGATCAATCAATAAGTGATTCATAAGAAAAGTAACTTATTTTCTTATAATTTAATCGCGAATAACTTTTTGTAACAAACTTCTTAAGGTAGTTGCTCTTTCCTGAACCAGAGGATTAGGATCGAGGTGTGTAGACTGGGAATGAATCCCGAATTAGTCAACAACACCCCTCCAACTAACTCCGACTAACTCACAGCAGTCTTATTACAATACCACCACTACTAAGCCTCCATAGTTACTGCTCTTCCAAGTCATTGTAATTTTTTTCAACTCTTGATGCTAGATAACGTAATAAGAACTCTTCACTTGATAGATAACATATGTTCTGGAAAGTTTATTTATTATAGTAGAGAGCAGTTCAATTACATAGACCAATATTGGATATTGAGTTCTGTTTTGGAGTTCGCCTTGTAGACACTAAAGTTGAGTGTGTGTATGGGTTTTGCTAAAATCTTCTTCAATGCTCTTTAAACACCATGTACCGTTAATACAATTTTATAAATTCCACCAAAAATATTTTTTTACATGTTCTGGAAAAAAGTAAAATCAACGCAATCTTATGGGATTCTTTATTCCCTTAGGAAAAGTTCAAATTTTTCTACCGATTTTGGGGTTTCTTCAGTCAAAATTTTCCTAACAATTTAAAAATAAAATCATTTTCATTTATTTTCTGTGCAAGTAACTTTTAAAAACTTTAGAAATTTACACACTAACTTTTATACTGCGGGGATATGTATTATATGCTGTAATTAATAATAATAATATTGTGTTAGTATATAGGTAATTAATATATAAATTAAGGCTTTAGATTAAAAAAATCACAACAAAATTATTCCAAAACATTTTCAAAATTTTTTCTCTGCTTTCCTTATTATAAAAATTTTAGTAATAATAACAATTTTTAATTTACTATGTTTTCATAGGTGTAAATTAAAAAGCCTCCATTTGGAATATATTCTTACTAAACTTAATCAGTAAAACCTAATATTTTTTCAGTATTGGACCGATGAGCTGTTACGATGGAATCCATTAAATTACGGAGGAATTAAACAATTGCACTTCCGACCTAATACTATATGGAGACCTGATATTACTATAATGAACAGGTTAGTTAGGTCTGTTAAATCGAAGAATTCGAGTGAGGGATAGATGTAATTTGTGACAACATCTAAACAACATTTAACCACAGTCAAAATAATGGTTGACCATTATCAAAAATAGCCACAAACAATGTGAATAACAGTAGATCTCAATAATTATACCAAGTTTCAGCTCTGCATACCACATGCAAGTCCCAGGAAAACAGTCAAACGTCTGGGGACAACATACAGAAGGTCCGGACGACACTCAAAATCATCACTCCGTATTTTTCTGAACTCAGTATTCTGTATTTTTTTTACTGTGGCTGAGTGTTATCACCGTTTTTAGGTGTTGTCACAAATTCCACCTATCTAGTGAGGGATATGTGGTGTGACTTTATAAGCGACATAAAAAGGTAAATTGTGATAAAAGTGACAAACTTATGTGTGGCGATTTGGAGCTTGGAATTTTCGTCCATTACTACTACGACTAGGATCGACATGCAGCATTGCAGTTGCATTTTCAAGAATTCTGTGCTGGACTGTAGACAAAATTGCGCCTCCACAACTCCCTATCACCCATGACATTTGCTAGATCATCCACATTTTTAAGGCCAGTGTCCTTTAAGATGCGTCTCAAGAAAGTCATGGGCTGTCCACCATGCTTATTCACTCCATGAGGCTGCCAAAGTACAAGATTATGCACTGGCTGGTCCTCACGGCGAAAGCAATGTCCTGCAAAGCGGAGGCGATTTTGTTCTAGTGTCAAGCTTGGGGGAACCAATGAGACACCTCCAATGTTATATAGTGTCTGGTTGGAGATGTGTGCATTGTACTTGACACAATGAACCCGGCGAGGCATTTTAGATTTATAATTTAATTTATCTTATTTAATTGGTGTTAATCCAGAGATTTGGTGTTCTCAATAGTTAGAGCCCAGCATGGACTCCCATAGAGGAGTACTGGAACTACTGCTGCTATAAATAATCGGACCTTAAGTTTCCGACTAATTCAATGAGACTTCCAAATCCTGGAAAGCCTATTCAAGGCTGCACATGCCATTCCCTTAGGTATTCGAAGGTCCACAACCATGATCCCAGGTAACAGAAGTCGTCCACATGCTCAAGCATACCATCCTTTGAGCATATACTCATCCGATCAGATACTTGCTGAGTACTTTCAAAGATAACTGTCAAAATTTTGGTCTTTCTAGAGTTAATAAAAAGACCAACACTAGAAGCAGCATGTTCTAATGAGCTGAGGAGCCGTTGGGCTCCCTCTAATGATTCTGAGAGTACTCCTAAGTCATCAGCAAAGTCTAGATAAGTTAGGTACTTGGCAGGATTTCCTCGACTTCTGGATCCAGTAGGTGGAGTATGTAATATACTGTACCTATAGTCACTTGCAAATGCTATTAGGCACTTGTGTCACCACTTTCCGCTAAGCCACTCCAATAACAATATCTCATGTCCATGGATCATCTTATTAGTCAATGATTGCGCCTATTATTTTTTCTAGCAAAATTTCAGTATTTATTTACACTTGTGAGAGCGAAGGCCACACCCATAACTTTGTAGAATTCCTCTACTAGGATCGGCATCCTGCATTGCAGCTGCATTTTTAAGAATGCTGTGCCGGCTTGTCGACAAAATTGCGCCGCCACAACTCCCTATCACCCATGACATTTGCTAGATCATCCGCATCTTCAAGGCCAGTGTCCTTTAAGATGCGTCTCAAGAAAGTCATGGGCTGTCCACCATGCTTATTCACTCCATGAGGCTGCTAAAGTACAAGATTATGCACTGGCTGGTCCTCACGGCGAAAGCAATGTCCTGCAAAGCGAATGCGATTTTGTTCTAGTGTGAAGCTTGGGGGAACCAATGAGACACCTCCAATGTTATATAGTGTCTGGTTGGAGATGTGTGCATTGTACTTGACACAATGAACCCGGCGTAGCATTCTTGTGAATGTACCATCCAGAGATTTGGTGTCCTCAGCAGTTAGAGCCCAGCATGGACTCCCATAGAGGAGTACTGGAACTACTGCTGCTGTAAATAATCTGACTTTAAGCTTCCGATTAATTCTCGGTGACTTCCAAATCCTGGAAAGCCTCTTCAAGGCTGCCCATGCCTTTTCCTTACGTATTCGAAGGTCCTCACCTGACTTCTGGATCCATGATCCCAGGTAACAGAAGTCGTCCACATGCTCAAGCATACCATCCTTTGAGCATATACTCATCCGATCAGATACTTGCTGAGTACTTTCAAAGATAACTGTCAAAATTTTGGTCTTTCTAGAGTTAATAAAAAGACCAACACTAGAAGCAGCATGTTCTAATGAGCTGAGGAGCCGTTGGGCTCCCTCTAGTGATTCTCAGAGTACTCCTAAGTCATCAGCAAAGTCTAGATCAGTTAGGTACTTGGCAGGATTTCCTCGACTTCTGGAGCCAGTAGGTGGAGTTATCATCACCCCATCCTCATTATGATGATCTAAGGACATGCGTAGAACATAGTCAACCACAATTATGAACAAGAATGGTGCTAATGTGTCTCCCTGGGGGACGCCCCATGACACTTCAAATGGTTCTGTGTCACCGTCAACAGTAGACACAAATGTTGTCGAACCATCGTATACTGATCTGATTGCTGCAATAATTTCATCAGGAATCCCATATAATGAAAGTATGCTGAACATACGTGAGCGAGAGACTGAATCAAAGGCCTTGAAGAAGTCAACAAAGATAACAGCCAGATGCCTGTCTTTCTTTTTATTTTCTTTCTTATTATTATTTATTATATTATCCTTCTTAGTGCCAAAATGGGCTCCATGGTCCCACGACCTTTACGGAACCCCTTTCTGATTTCCACGGGACAGTTTCCACCTGCGCGCTAACCTACTGGACCACTGCGCCAGTGCCACCTAACCCTAACCCTAACCCTAGAATTCCTTAACTAACTACAACACTACACTACACTACACTACACTACACTACACTACACTACACTACACTACACTACACTACACATCACCGCACCGCACTACACTACACTACACTACACTACACTACACTACACTACACTACACTACACTACACTACACTACACTACAGCGCACCGCACTACACTACACTACACTACACTACACTACACTACACTACACCGCACCGCACCGCACCACACTACACTACACTACACCGCACCGCACTAAACTACACTACACTACACTACACTACACTACACTACACTACACTACACTACACTACACTACACTACACTACACTACAGCGCACCGCACTACACTACACTACACTACACTACACTACACTACACTACACTACACCGCACCGCACCGCACCACACTACACTACACTACACCGCACCGCACTACACTACACTACACTACACTACACTACACTACACTACACTACACTACACCGCACCGCACCGCACCACACTACACTACACCGCACCGCACTACACTACACTACACTACACTACACTACACTACGCTACACTACACTACACTACACTACACTACACTACACTACACTACACTACACTACACTACACTACACTACACTACACTACACTACACTACACTACACTACACTACACTACACTCTAGACTACACTACACTACAACTACAACTACAACTACAACTTCAACTACAACTACATGTATGTGTACCAAGTTAGGTTTAAATCACAGAGAGTTTACTGAGTTATGGGCGCTACGTTAAAGGCGCACTCCGTAATTGTGGCTCGGTCCTTTAAAACACGACGAACACTTAAAACACTCTTGAGGTACGCATTGGAAAACTTTCCATGTAAACAATGATAATTTACATTGCAGAGCTGAGGTATTTGAAGTTCCGGAAATATGGCCAACATTAGCTAGCGTTACATATGATGGTAACGTGACCTGGCTTCTCCCGGAAGTGCTGCGCACCTCTTGTAAAGTTAACACAAAGAACTTCCCCTTTGATGTACAGGTGAGTGACAATCAGACATATTGTGGGTTTCTTGATTAGTTACTAATAATTTTCTTTGAACGTAATAAACTGTTAAATATTATATTAGGCCTAATAGGCCGCCTACCTTATATTCACCGAATAGATAATTATTTTCATAATTATTATAATATTATATATTATTTAGAATAGTGTTGCGTACGGTAACTGATTTAGGCCAATTTAGTTTTCATTTTTTATTGGTGATTAATAAGTTTCAAACTAAAGTGTCTGATTCTGCAGCCATAGCCTTCCGCAGTTACCATAATACATTTTATTTCCTACTTTAGTATGAAACATTGAAACTAAATTGGCCTAAATCAGCCACAGTAGTTGCTTCATCAAATTTTTTAATATTAAATCTCCTCACTATTAAAACAAAACTAAAAATTTAACAAGGATGTAGATAGATTAATATTTTTACAATTTGAACCAACAATTATTTTGTAAAGAAATAAAATCGTATCATTGACCGGAACATGAGTACTGCAAGATGGGCGAGTTTAAGTTGGGAAAAAATAAATCTACCATATGGCAGAATCTACGTAGCACTTTACTGAATTTCTGGTGAATTTATTTATTAATTCTCTCTAAACGCGTTGAATTGTACCTGTTGTCAAGGTAACGACCATACATTACCGCACTATGTGTAAACACCAGTCCACTCGATAAATAACCACCAGCCTTAATAGCCGCCGCTGTAACAGAACCCTCAACCGCGGATTCTGAATGGAGTTCCATCAATATTAGTAACGTAGTCATTACGGAGGTAAACCCGAATAGAAAAACCGCCTGGGATATTCTTCTTCCAGCCGTGAAAATACCCGCATCTTCAACTTGTTCTGCAAACCCAAGACTTTTCGCCACCTTTATGATCCATTCCTGACAATTTCTTTGTATCACTTTGTACTCCATGCTATTAATCCCGTTGTTCATAACTGCATCCTTCAGTTCATTCGAAGTCACATCCTTAGTAACGATCTGGTTAGCTCCCGATGGAATTTTGTCTATTCCTCCCCCCAGATTTGTCCATCTCGGCTCGATTTTAAAGTCTGAAGTTCGGTCCAGTTCAACTCGAATGACATCACCAGAGTCGTGGCAGTAAGCCAGTAGAGCCCAGTGGTTCACTGGGTTAGGTTGTCCGAGGTAACTCATATCCGATGTTTCTTGGGGTTTAGATTTATCAGCTGAAGGGAAGGACCTGTAACATCGTATTGAGGCATCCAATACCTTACCAACAATGTAAAATGTTAACATCTTCGAAGGGATTTGTATGCAGGGGGTTCTTCTATTGAGTGAATATCACTCTGCGAGGGATGGAAAAAATTTTAATTGTTTTTTATTAGTTATTTTCTTTATTTTACTTGTAATTGTTCTAATAACAACAACTTTACACTCAAATTTTGGCAAATTTTGTTACTTACAAAATATCAATATATCTATTTTTATGAATTAATATATCAATATGTTATGTATACAAAATCTTACAAAGTTACAGTTTAGATATTTCAAGCCAAATATTGCCCATTTGTGTACAAAACAATAGTATATAGCCCACTCAGACTCAATGTACTGTACAAAGTCCAGAACATGGATTGTCCCAAGTACAGTATAACTGACTGACATTTGGCCATTTGGGCTCAACTTATAGAGAATGGCAATCAATCTATTTATAGACTGTTACGTCATAATACGCCCTGCATACAGTATGTTATCAGTCTCAGTTTATATTTTTATCCAACTCAAACAAATTCAAACAGTAAAGTACAGTAGTAGTAGCCCAAAATATAAATGTATAAACCAGGAAATTCTAGGTTTATTTGAAATTCCCATTTTAATTTATTTCAGTTCTGCGACTGTAGTTATGAGGGGTGATGGGAGGGGGGTGAAGGTGGGAGGGGAGAGGGGGTGTGCTGTTCACCGACACTACTGAGAGCTGAAATTTATCCTCCAATATGACGGCCACCCCCAATGACCACTAAACTTTTTCACAACGACTTTAATTAATTACAAATCAATATTTTCTAGAATTGTCCTATCGAACTGGTCTCCTGGGCCTACGATATGGCGCATCTAGACCTGCATGCTAGACCCCCGCCGACAGAGAACTACTACCAATCGAACGGGGAGTGGGACTTCAACTGGACTTCCTTCCGGGCCACACGAACCGAGGAGTTCTACGACTGCTGTCCCGCCGCGCCCTACTCCCAACTACGTTACTACGTCGTCATTCAACGCAGATCCTTCTATTACGTCATTAATATTATATTGCCGTGTGTTCTAATTACATTCCTATCCATGGTTGGATTTTATTTACCTGCCGACAGCGGCGAGAAGGTAAATAAATAATGGCCGTTACGGCTAATATTGTACAGTGTAATATTATTTTTTTAATGTATTTATCCTTTAATCCAAATATATTGGGAATTTTTTTAAAACGCATTAGAAAAAATTGTCGAAATTATTTACGTATACCAGTTCACTGACACTGAATTGTTTAATGGCTCTGCAGGGAAAAAAAGAAACAACTTTAACTTTCCCCTTAATAAATATCTTAAAGAAACAACATTATAACATACTAACTACGTTGTGCAATTTTACTCACATATTATTCGATTTTTACTTGGATATAACATATTAACGTACTGCCAACATTGTGTTATTGTGCATTTAAAAAATTAAAAAATATCAATTTTATTTGATTAAATCAATAATACTGTAAATAAATACATATATTTCCCTCATCGTTGAGTAACAACTTTCTATTTAACTCTTTACAGATCGGTTTACAGATAACAGTGTTACTCGCTTTGACGGTTTTCCTTTTGTTGGTGGCGGATAAAATGCCGTCGACTTCGGAGTCGATATCCCATCTCGGTAAGTTTTTCAGGTAAAACAAATCAATTCCTACGCAGTCAAATACCAGTCAATTCCTACGCAGTCAAATACCAGTCAATTCCTATTGTCTATGTATACAGTCAATTACAAATAACCGGACAATTCTTCCTACACAGTCAATTATTTATAAACCAGACAATTCCTACACGATCTATTCCGACACAAATAATAGCGACCTGGACTAGTCCGAACTGGACTTTACCGAACCCGACAATTTTGCTGAACTACAACACGGTTAACTCCAGCCTAATTTAGAAATCCATATCTTTCAGACATTTTTCTTATAAACAATTCATGAGTAAAGCTGTAGGCCAATAAAGCTGTAGGTCAATAAAGCTGTAGGCCAATAAAGCTGTAGGCCAATAAAGCTGTAAGCCAACTGTATAACATCTGAAGGCCTATAATGCAACAGCTGTTATTTCCGCAGCTAAGTACTACTTTGGTGTCATCTGTCTGATGACTGTGTCCTGTATACTGACCGTGATTGTGCTGGACATCCACTACCGCGGGCAGTACGACACACCTGTACCCCCATGGTTGAAACACATCGTCCTGCGGAAACTCGGCCGGCTCACAGGCATTCAGGAGGCCATAGATGAGGGCGATGAAGAGGACTTCATGACTGTTAGTATAAAAATCGGGTTTAATTTCATTTCAGTTTCGAGTTATTATATTAAATGTTAATAAATCGGTAGTTATTTTTTAATTATTCACGAATATTTAAGGACGTGACTATTGGCAGCACCACATTGTTATATTTCTTCAGTTTTAACGTCTTCTTGACATGCGCTACTTGTTGATATGATAAAATTATGGTAACCAGGTAAATTATGTCTAACAAGTAAATTCTGGTTAATATATAATACTGTAATTATTTACATAATTTACATATAAATATATGTAAATTATGTAAATAATTACAGTATTATTTATCCATCAATTAGTTACAGCAGTAGTCTGTTGTGATGTCAGTGTATTGGCACCACTACCGGGAACTGCAAACATTAAAATTTTAATAACGTAAGAAGGTAGCACTAATGCTCGCTACGTTCGTTCATGTAACAATAGCACCCGTCTCAACTACTCACTGTAAAGTGATACTTTGCCGTAGTGAAAACAAGAATGTAAATCAAGTTGTTGTTGCAGGTATTTCAAAATGTCAATAGTGCTAAACGGCAGGAATAATAAAATTAAGTTAACAATATTAATTGCCAATAAAATAGTAATAATATTAATACAGTAGTTTAGGACCTATTCTTTAATATTTAATATTTAAAATTGAAATTGTGTTAATAAAAGGCCGGTGATGGTTCAGGCTGGTCTAAGAAGTTGTTACTCAGTAAATGTCGGAGCGACGCGAATAGACATCTGTCTTTAGTATCCGGTTATCTACCTGACAAGGTATTTACTAGTCAACTAAAACATCGCCTACACCGAGCGCATGGAATCTTTAGTTATTTGGATCTTTGCAATGCAACTTTATCAAATTTCTAGATTTGCAAGTTTTTCATCTTCTCATTACGAACACGACCAAACACTATTTTGTATGTTTGCCATGCATTTCTGGTTTCTAACTATTCATTTTTCTCTATTTATAACTCTGGCCATTACAATAACTATATTATTTCCTGTTACCTGTAATTTTATTACCTTTTTCAGCATTCTCTATTTCAATCTCTCTCTCTCTTTCAGTCTGATGCATGAAAACTATGAGACACCAGTTGCATTTAGTTTTTTATTTACCTTCGTTTTGTCCTCGCTGTAATTGTGTACCGATAAATCTTATATCTAGGTGACCCATCATTATCGCTACTACAGTAACAGTAGTGCGGGTGCAGTGTGTCCATGTAACACTGAGTGACTGTAAGTGTGTGCAGTGTGTCCATGTAATACTGAGTGACTGTGTGCGGATGCAGTGTGTCCATGTAACACTGAGTGACTGTGTGCGGGTGCAGTGTGTCCATGTAACACTGAGTGACTGTGTGCGGATGCAGTGTGTCCATGTAACACTGAGTGACTGTATGCGGGTGCAGTGTGTCCATGTAATACTGAGTGACTGTGTGCGGATGCAGTGTGTCCATGTAACACTGAGTGACTGTATGCGGGTGCAGTGTGTCCATGTAACACTGAGTGACTGTATGCGGGTGCAGTGTGTCCATGTAACACTGTGTGACTGTGTGCGGATGCAGTGTGTCCATGTAACACTGAGTGACTGTGTGCGGATGCAGTGTGTCCATGTAACACTGAGTGACTGTGTGCGGGTGCAGTGTGTCCATGTAACACTGAGTGACTGTGTGCGGATGCAGTGTGTCCATGTAGCCCTGAGTAACTGTGTGCGGATGCAGTGTGTCCATGTAACACTGAGTGACTGTATGCGTGTGCAGTGTGTCCATGTAACACTGAGTGACTGTATGCGTGTGCAGTGTGTCCATGTAACACTGAGTGACTGTGTGCGGATGCAGTGTGTCCATGTAGCCCTGAGTAACTGTGTGCGGATGCAGTGTGTCCATGTAACACTGAGTGACTGTGTGCGGGTGCAGTGTGTCCATGTAACACTGAGTGACTGTGTGCGGATGCAGTGTGTCCATGTAACACTGAGTGACTGTGTGCGGGTGCAGTGTGTCCATGTAACACTGAGTGACTGTGTGCGGATGCAGTGTGTCCATGTAACACTGAGTGACTGTGTGCGGGTGCAGTGTGTCCATGTAACACTGAGTGACTGTGTGCGGATGCAGTGTGTCCATGTAACACTGAGTAACTGTGTGCGGATGCAGTGTGTCCATGTAACACTGAGTGACTGTGTGCGGGTGCAGTGTGTCCATGTAACACTGAGTGACTGTGTGCGGATGCAGTGTGTCCATGTAACACTGAGTGACTGTGTGCGGATGCAGTGTGTCCATGTAACACTGAGTGACTGTGTGCGGGTGCAGTGTGTCCATGTAACACTGAGTGACTGTGTGCGGGTGCAGTGTGTCCATGTAACACTGAGTGACTGTATGCGTGTGCTGTGTGTCCATGTAGCCCTGAGTAACTGTGTGCGGATGCAGTGTGTCCATGTAACACTGAGTGACTGTGTGCGGGTGCAGTGTGTCCATGTAACACTGAGTGACTGTATGCGTGTGCAGTGTGTCCATGTAACACTGAGTGACTGTGTGCGGGTGCAGTGTGTCCATGTAACACTGAGTGACTGTGTGCGGGTGCAGTGTGTCCATGTAACACTGAGTGACTGTATGCGTGTGCTGTGTGTCCATGTAGCCCTGAGTAACTGTGTGCGGATGCAGTGTGTCCATGTAACACTGAGTGACTGTGTGCGGGTGCAGTGTGTCCATGTAACACTGAGTGACTGTATGCGGGTGCAGTGTGTCCATGTAACACTGAGTGACTGTATGCGTGTGCAGTGTGTCCATGTAACACTGAGTGACTGTGTGCGGGTGCAGTGTGTCCATGTAACACTGAGTGACTGTATGCGTGTGCAGTGTGTCCATGTAACACTGAGTGACTGTATGCGTGTGCAGTGTGTCCATGTAACACTGAGTGACTGTGTGCGTGTGCAGTGTGTCCATGTAGCCCTGAGTAACTGTGTGCGGATGCAGTGTGTCCATGTAACACTGAGTGACTGTGTGCGGATGCAGTGTGTCCATGTAGCCCTGAGTAACTGTGTGCGGATGCAGTGTGTCCATGTAACACTCAGTGACTGTATGCGTGTGCAGTGTGTCCATGTAACACTGAGTGACTGTATGCGTGTGCAGTGTGTCCATGTAACACTGAGTGACTGTGTGCGGATGCAGTGTGTCCATGTAACACTGAGTGACTGTATGCGTGTGCAGTGTGTCCATGTAACACTGAGTGACTGTATGCGTGTGCAGTGTGTCCATGTAACACTGAGTGACTGTATGCGTGTGCAGTGTGTCCATGTAACACTGAGTGACTGTGTGCGGATGCAGTGTGTCCATGTAACACTGAGTGACTGTATGCGTGTGCAGTGTGTCCATGTAACACTGAGTGACTGTATGCGTGTGCAGTGTGTCCATGTAACACTGAGTGACTGTGTGCGGATGCAGTGTGTCCATGTAGCCCTGAGTAACTGTGTGCGGATGCAGTGTGTCCATGTAACACTGAGTGACTGTATGCGTGTGCAGTGTGTCCATGTAACACTGAGTGACTGTGTGCGGATGCAGTGTGTCCATGTAGCCCTGAGTAACTGTGTGCGGATGCAGTGTGTCCATGTAACACTGAGTGACTGTGTGCGGGTGCAGTGTGTCCATGTAACACTGAGTGACTGTGTGCGGATGCAGTGTGTCCATGTAACACTGAGTGACTGTGTGCGGATGCAGTGTGTCCATGTAACACTGAGTGACTGTGTGCGGATGCAGTGTGTCCATGTAGCCCTGAGTAACTGTGTGCGGATGCAGTGTGTCCATGTAACACTGAGTGACTGTGTGCGGATGCAGTGTGTCCATGTAACACTGAGTGACTGTGTGCGGATGCAGTGTGTCCATGTAACACTGAGTGACTGTGTGCGGGTGCAGTGTGTCCATGTAACACTGAGTGACTGTGTGCGGGTGCAGTGTGTCCATGTAGCCCTGAGTAACTGTGTGCGGATGCAGTGTGTCCATGTAATACTGAGTGACTGTGTGCGGGTGCAGTGTGTCCATGTAGCCCTGAGTGACTGTGTGCGCATGCAGTGTGTCCATGTAATACTGAGTGACTGTGTGCGGGTGCAGTGTGTCCATGTAGCCCTGAGTGACTGTGTGCGCATGCAGTGTGTCCATGTAACACTGAGTGACTGTGTGCGTGTGCAGTGTGTCCATGGAACACTGAGTGACTGTATGCGTGTGCTGTGTGTCCATGTAGCCCTGAGTGACTGTGTGCGGATGCAGTGTGTCCATGTAACACTGAGTGACTGTGTGCGTGTGCAGTGTGTCCATGGAACACTGAGTGACTGTATGCGTGTGCTGTGTGTCCATGAAGCCCTGAGTGACTGTGTGCGCATGCAGTGTGTCCATGTAACACTGAGTGACTGTATGCGTGTGCAGTGTGTCCATGGAACACTGAGTGACTGTATGCGTGTGCTGTGTGTCCATGTAGCCCTGAGTGACTGTGTGCGGATGCAGTGTGTCCATGTAACACTGAGTGACTGTATGCGTGTGCAGTGTGTCCATGTAACACTGAGTAACTGTGTGCGGATGCAGTGTGTCCATGTAACACTGAGTGACTGTGTGCGTGTGCAGTGTGTCCATGGAACACTGAGTGACTGTATGCGTGTGCTGTGTGTCCATGTAGCCCTGAGTGACTGTGTGCGGATGCAGTGTGTCCATGTAATACTGAGTGACTGTGTGCGGGTGCAGTGTGTCCATGTAGCCCTGAGTGACTGTGTGCGCATGCAGTGTGTCCATGTAACACTGAGTGACTGTGTGCGTGTGCAGTGTGTCCATGGAACACTGAGTGACTGTATGCGTGTGCTGTGTGTCCATGTAGCCCTGAGTGACTGTGTGCGGATGCAGTGTGTCCATGTAACACTGAGTGACTGTGTGCGTGTGCAGTGTGTCCATGGAACACTGAGTGACTGTATGCGTGTGCTGTGTGTCCATGAAGCCCTGAGTGACTGTGTGCGCATGCAGTGTGTCCATGTAACACTGAGTGACTGTATGCGTGTGCAGTGTGTCCATGGAACACTGAGTGACTGTATGCGTGTGCTGTGTGTCCATGTAGCCCTGAGTGACTGTGTGCGGATGCAGTGTGTCCATGTAACACTGAGTGACTGTATGCGTGTGCAGTGTGTCCATGTAACACTGAGTAACTGTGTGCGGATGCAGTGTGTCCATGTAACACTGAGTGACTGTGTGCGGGTGCAGTGTGTCCATGTAACACTGAGTAACTGTGTGCGGATGCAGTGTGTCCATGTAACACTGAGTGACTGTGTGCGGATGCAGTGTGTCCATGTAACACTGAGTGACTGTATGCGGGTGCAGTGTGTCCATGTAACACTGAGTGACTGTGTGCGTGTGCAGTGTGTCCATGTAACACTGAGTGACTGTATGCGTGTGCAGTGTGTCCATGTAACACTGAGTAACTGTGTGCGGATGCAGTGTGTCCATGTAACACTGAGTGACTGTATGCGTGTGCAGTGTGTCCATGTAGCCCTGAGTAACTGTGTGCGGATGCAGTGTGTCCATGTAACACTGAGTGACTGTGTGCGTGTGCAGTGTGTCCATGGAACACTGAGTGACTGTATGCGTGTGCAGTGTGTCCATGTAGCCCTGAGTAACTGTGTGCGGATGCAGTGTGTCCATGTAACACTGAGTGACTGTGTGCGTGTGCAGTGTGTCCATGTAACACTGAGTGACTGTATGCGTGTGCTGTGTGTCCATGTAACACTGAGTGACTGTATGCGGGTGCAGTGTGTCCATGTAACACTGAGTGACTGTATGCGTGTGCTGTGTGTCCATGTAACACTGAGTGACTGTATGCGGGTGCAGTGTGTCCATGTAACACTGAGTAACTGTGTGCGGATGCAGTGTGTCCATGTAACACTGAGTGACTGTATGCGTGTGCAGTGTGTCCATGTAGCCCTGAGTAACTGTGTGCGGATGCAGTGTGTCCATGTAACACTGAGTGACTGTGTGCGTGTGCAGTGTGTCCATGGAACACTGAGTGACTGTATGCGTGTGCTGTGTGTCCATGTAACACTGAGTGACTGTATGCGGGTGCAGTGTGTCCATGTAACACTGAGTGACTGTGTGCGGGTGCAGTGTGTCCATGTAACACTGAGTGACTGTGTGCGGGTGCAGTGTGTCCATGTAACACTGAGTGACTGTGTGCGGATGCAGTGTGTCCATGTAACACTGAGTGACTGTATGCGTGTGCAGTGTGTCCATGTAACACTGAGTGACTGTATGCGTGTGCAGTGTGTCCATGTAACACTGAGTGACTGTGTGCGGATGCAGTGTGTCCATGTAGCCCTGAGTAACTGTGTGCGGATGCAGTGTGTCCATGTAACACTGAGTGACTGTATGCGTGTGCAGTGTGTCCATGTAACACTGAGTGACTGTATGCGTGTGCAGTGTGTCCATGTAACACTGAGTGACTGTGTGCGGATGCAGTGTGTCCATGTAGCCCTGAGTAACTGTGTGCGGATGCAGTGTGTCCATGTAACACTGAGTGACTGTATGCGGGTGCAGTGTGTCCATGTAACACTGAGTGACTGTGTGCGGATGCAGTGTGTCCATGTAACACTGAGTGACTGTGTGCGGGTGCAGTGTGTCCATGTAACACTGAGTGACTGTATGCGGGTGCAGTGTGTCCATGTAACACTGTGTGACTGTGTGCGGATGCAGTGTGTCCATGTAACACTGAGTGACTGTATGCGTGTGCAGTGTGTCCATGTAACACTGAGTGACTGTGTGCGGATGCAGTGTGTCCATGTAACACTGAGTGACTGTGTGCGGGTGCAGTGTGTCCATGTAACACTGAGTGACTGTGTGCGGGTGCAGTGTGTCCATGTAACACTGAGTGACTGTGTGCGTGTGCAGTGTGTCCATGTAACACTGAGTGACTGTAAGTGTGTGCAGTGTGTCCATGTAATACTGAGTGACTGTGTGCGGGTGCAGTGTGTCCATGTAACACTGAGTGACTGTATGCGTGTGCAGTGTGTCCATGTAACACTGAGTGACTGTATGCGTGTGCTGTGTGTCCATGTAGCCCTGAGTGACTGTGTGCGGGTGCAGTGTGTCCATGTAACACTGAGTGACTGTATGCGTGTGCAGTGTGTCCATGTAACACTGAGTGACTGTGTGCGGATGCAGTGTGTCCATGTAACACTGAGTGACTGTAAGTGTGTGCAGTGTGTCCATGTAACACTGAGTGACTGTGTGCGTGTGCAGTGTGTCCATGTAACACTGAGTGACTGTAAGTGTGTGCAGTGTGTCCATGTAATACTGAGTGACTGTGTGCGGGTGCAGTGTGTCCATGTAACACTGAGTGACTGTATGCGTGTGCAGTGTGTCCATGTAACACTGAGTGACTGTATGCGTGTGCTGTGTGTCCATGTAGCCCTGAGTAACTGTGTGCGGATGCAGTGTGTCCATGTAACACTGAGTGACTGTGTGCGGGTGCAGTGTGTCCATGTAACACTGAGTGACTGTGTGAGGATGCAGTGTGTCCATGTAACACTGAGTGACTGTGTGCGGATGCAGTGTGTCCATGTAACACTGAGTGACTGTGTGCGGATGCAGTGTGTCCATGTAACACTGAGTGACTGTGTGAGGATGCAGTGTATCCATGTAACACTGAGTGACTGTGTGCGGATGCAGTGTGTCCATGTAACACTGAGTGACTGTGTGCGTGTGCAGTGTGTCCATGTAACACTGAGTGACTGTATGCGTGTGCAGTGTGTCCATGTAACACTGAGTAACTGTGTGCGGATGCAGTGTGTCCATGTAACACTGAGTGACTGTGTGCGGGTGCAGTGTGTCCATGTAACACTGAGTAACTGTGTGCGGATGCAGTGTGTCCATGTAACACTGAGTGACTGTGTGCGGATGCAGTGTGTCCATGTAACACTGAGTGACTGTATGCGGGTGCAGTGTGTCCATGTAACACTGAGTGACTGTGTGCGTGTGCAGTGTGTCCATGTAACACTGAGTAACTGTGTGCGGATGCAGTGTGTCCATGTAACACTGAGTGACTGTATGCGTGTGCAGTGTGTCCATGTAGCCCTGAGTAACTGTGTGCGGATGCAGTGTGTCCATGTAACACTGAGTGACTGTGTGCGTGTGCAGTGTGTCCATGGAACACTGAGTGACTGTATGCGTGTGCAGTGTGTCCATGTAGCCCTGAGTAACTGTGTGCGGATGCAGTGTGTCCATGTAACACTGAGTGACTGTGTGCGTGTGCAGTGTGTCCATGTAACACTGAGTGACTGTATGCGTGTGCAGTGTGTCCATGTAACACTGAGTAACTGTGTGCGGATGCAGTGTGTCCATGTAACACTGAGTGACTGTATGCGTGTGCAGTGTGTCCATGTAGCCCTGAGTAACTTTGTGCGGATGAGTGTGTCCATGTAACACTGAGTGACTGTGTGCGTGTGCAGTGTGTCCATGGAACACTGAGTGACTGTATGCGTGTGCTGTGTGTCCATGTAACACTGAGTGACTGTATGCGGGTGCAGTGTGTCCATGTAACACTGTGTGACTGTGTGCGGATGCAGTGTGTCCATGTAACACTGAGTGACTGTATGCGTGTGCAGTGTGTCCATGTAACACTGAGTGACTGTGTGCGGATGCAGTGTGTCCATGTAACACTGAGTGACTGTGTGCGGGTGCAGTGTGTCCATGTAACACTGAGTGACTGTGTGCGGGTGCAGTGTGTCCATGTAACACTGAGTGACTGTGTGCGTGTGCAGTGTGTCCATGTAACACTGAGTGACTGTAAGTGTGTGCAGTGTGTCCATGTAATACTGAGTGACTGTGTGCGGGTGCAGTGTGTCCATGTAACACTGAGTGACTGTATGCGTGTGCAGTGTGTCCATGTAACACTGAGTGACTGTATGCGTGTGCTGTGTGTCCATGTAGCCCTGAGTGACTGTGTGCGGGTGCAGTGTGTCCATGTAACACTGAGTGACTGTATGCGTGTGCAGTGTGTCCATGTAACACTGAGTGACTGTGTGCGGATGCAGTGTGTCCATGTAACACTGAGTGACTGTAAGTGTGTGCAGTGTGTCCATGTAACACTGAGTGACTGTGTGCGTGTGCAGTGTGTCCATGTAACACTGAGTGACTGTAAGTGTGTGCAGTGTGTCCATGTAATACTGAGTGACTGTGTGCGGGTGCAGTGTGTCCATGTAACACTGAGTGACTGTATGCGTGTGCAGTGTGTCCATGTAACACTGAGTGACTGTATGCGTGTGCTGTGTGTCCATGTAGCCCTGAGTAACTGTGTGCGGATGCAGTGTGTCCATGTAACACTGAGTGACTGTGTGCGGGTGCAGTGTGTCCATGTAACACTGAGTGACTGTGTGAGGATGCAGTGTGTCCATGTAACACTGAGTGACTGTGTGCGGATGCAGTGTGTCCATGTAACACTGAGTGACTGTGTGCGGATGCAGTGTGTCCATGTAACACTGAGTGACTGTGTGAGGATGCAGTGTATCCATGTAACACTGAGTGACTGTGTGCGGATGCAGTGTGTCCATGTAACACTGAGTGACTGTGTGCGTGTGCAGTGTGTCCATGTAACACTGAGTGACTGTATGCGTGTGCAGTGTGTCCATGTAACACTGAGTAACTGTGTGCGGATGCAGTGTGTCCATGTAACACTGAGTGACTGTGTGCGGGTGCAGTGTGTCCATGTAACACTGAGTAACTGTGTGCGGATGCAGTGTGTCCATGTAACACTGAGTGACTGTGTGCGGATGCAGTGTGTCCATGTAACACTGAGTGACTGTATGCGGGTGCAGTGTGTCCATGTAACACTGAGTGACTCTGTGCGTGTGCAGTGTGTCCATGTAACACTGAGTAACTGTGTGCGGATGCAGTGTGTCCATGTAACACTGAGTGACTGTATGCGTGTGCAGTGTGTCCATGTAGCCCTGAGTAACTGTGTGCGGATGCAGTGTGTCCATGTAACACTGAGTGACTGTGTGCGTGTGCAGTGTGTCCATGGAACACTGAGTGACTGTATGCGTGTGCAGTGTGTCCATGTAGCCCTGAGTAACTGTGTGCGGATGCAGTGTGTCCATGTAACACTGAGTGACTGTGTGCGTGTGCAGTGTGTCCATGTAACACTGAGTGACTGTATGCGTGTGCAGTGTGTCCATGTAACACTGAGTAACTGTGTGCGGATGCAGTGTGTCCATGTAACACTGAGTGACTGTATGCGTGTGCAGTGTGTCCATGTAGCCCTGAGTAACTTTGTGCGGATGAGTGTGTCCATGTAACACTGAGTGACTGTGTGCGTGTGCAGTGTGTCCATGGAACACTGAGTGACTGTATGCGTGTGCTGTGTGTCCATGTAACACTGAGTGACTGTATGCGGGTGCAGTGTGTCCATGTAACACTGAGTGACTGTGTGCGGGTGCAGTGTGTCCATGTAACACTGAGTGACTGTGTGCGGGTGCAGTGTGTCCATGTAACACTGAGTGACTGTGTGCGGATGCAGTGTGTCCATGTAACACTGAGTGACTGTATGCGTGTGCAGTGTGTCCATGTAACACTGAGTGACTGTATGCGTGTGCAGTGTGTCCATGTAACACTGAGTGACTGTGTGCGGATGCAGTGTGTCCATGTAGCCCTGAGTAACTGTGTGCGGATGCAGTGTGTCCATGTAACACTGAGTGACTGTATGCGTGTGCAGTGTGTCCATGTAACACTGAGTGACTGTATGCGTGTGCAGTGTGTCCATGTAACACTGAGTGACTGTGTGCGGATGCAGTGTGTCCATGTAGCCCTGAGTAACTGTGTGCGGATGCAGTGTGTCCATGTAACACTGAGTGACTGTATGCGGGTGCAGTGTGTCCATGTAACACTGAGTGACTGTGTGCGGATGCAGTGTGTCCATGTAACACTGAGTGACTGTGTGCGGGTGCAGTGTGTCCATGTAACACTGAGTGACTGTATGCGGGTGCAGTGTGTCCATGTAACACTGTGTGACTGTGTGCGGATGCAGTGTGTCCATGTAACACTGAGTGACTGTATGCGTGTGCAGTGTGTCCATGTAACACTGAGTGACTGTGTGCGGATGCAGTGTGTCCATGTAACACTGAGTGACTGTGTGCGGGTGCAGTGTGTCCATGTAACACTGAGTGACTGTGTGCGGGTGCAGTGTGTCCATGTAACACTGAGTGACTGTGTGCGTGTGCAGTGTGTCCATGTAACACTGAGTGACTGTAAGTGTGTGCAGTGTGTCCATGTAATACTGAGTGACTGTGTGCGGGTGCAGTGTGTCCATGTAACACTGAGTGACTGTATGCGTGTGCAGTGTGTCCATGTAACACTGAGTGACTGTATGCGTGTGCTGTGTGTCCATGTAGCCCTGAGTGACTGTGTGCGGGTGCAGTGTGTCCATGTAACACTGAGTGACTGTATGCGTGTGCAGTGTGTCCATGTAACACTGAGTGACTGTGTGCGGATGCAGTGTGTCCATGTAACACTGAGTGACTGTAAGTGTGTGCAGTGTGTCCATGTAACACTGAGTGACTGTGTGCGTGTGCAGTGTGTCCATGTAACACTGAGTGACTGTAAGTGTGTGCAGTGTGTCCATGTAATACTGAGTGACTGTGTGCGGGTGCAGTGTGTCCATGTAACACTGAGTGACTGTATGCGTGTGCAGTGTGTCCATGTAACACTGAGTGACTGTATGCGTGTGCTGTGTGTCCATGTAGCCCTGAGTAACTGTGTGCGGATGCAGTGTGTCCATGTAACACTGAGTGACTGTGTGCGGGTGCAGTGTGTCCATGTAACACTGAGTGACTGTGTGAGGATGCAGTGTGTCCATGTAACACTGAGTGACTGTGTGCGGATGCAGTGTGTCCATGTAACACTGAGTGACTGTGTGCGGATGCAGTGTGTCCATGTAACACTGAGTGACTGTGTGAGGATGCAGTGTATCCATGTAACACTGAGTGACTGTGTGCGGATGCAGTGTGTCCATGTAACACTGAGTGACTGTGTGCGTGTGCAGTGTGTCCATGTAACACTGAGTGACTGTAAGTGTGTGCAGTGTGTCCATGTAACACTGAGTGACTGTATGCGTGTGCAGTGTGTCCATGTAATACTGAGTGACTGTGTGCGGATGCAGTGTGTCCATGTAACACTGAGTGACTGTGTGCGTGTGCAGTGTGTCCATGTAACACTGAGTGACTGTAAGTGTGTGCAGTGTGTCCATGTAATACTGAGTGACTGTGTGCGGGTGCAGTGTGTCCATGTAACACTGAGTGACTGTATGCGTGTGCAGTGTGTCCATGTAACACTGAGTGACTGTATGCGTGTGCTGTGTGTCCATGTAGCCCTGAGTAACTGTGTGCGGATTCAGTGTGTCCATGTAACACTGAGTGACTGTGTGCGGGTGCAGTGTGTCCATGTAACACTGAGTGACTGTGTGAGGATGCAGTGTGTCCATGTAACACTGAGTGACTGTGTGCGGATGCAGTGTGTCCATGTAACACTGAGTGACTGTGTGCGGATGCAGTGTGTCCATGTAACACTGAGTGACTGTGTGAGGATGCAGTGTGTCCATGTAACACTGAGTGACTGTGTGCGGATGCAGT
This sequence comes from Nemertoderma westbladi, assembly GCA_032718475.1. Taxonomy (NCBI): domain Eukaryota; kingdom Metazoa; phylum Xenacoelomorpha; order Nemertodermatida; family Nemertodermatidae; genus Nemertoderma; species Nemertoderma westbladi. Next base: position 16,593 of record JAUCBJ010006178.1, on the reverse strand, counting down.
GTGTCCATGTAACACTGAGTGACTGTATGCGTGTGCAGTGTGTCCATGTAACACTGAGTGACTGTGTGCGGATGCAGTGTGTCCATGTAACACTGAGTGACTGTGTGAGGATGCAGTGTGTCCATGTAACACTGAGTGACTGTGTGCGGATGCAGTGTGTCCATGTAACACTGAGTGACTGTGTGCGGATGCAGTGTGTCCATGTAACACTGAGTGACTGTGTGAGGATGCAGTGTGTCCATGTAACACTGAGTGACTGTGTGCGGATGCAGTGTGTCCATGTAACACTGAGTGACTGTGTGCGGATGCAGTGTGTCCATGTAACACTGAGTGACTGTATGCGTGTGCAGTGTGTCCATGTAACACTGAGTGACTGTGTGCGGATGCAGTGTGTCCATGTAACACTGAGTGACTGTGTGCGGATGCAGTGTGTCCATGTAACACTGAGTGACTGTATGCGTGTGCAGTGTGTCCATGTAACACTGAGTGACTGTGTGCGGGTGCAGTGTGTCCATGTAACACTGAGTGACTGTGTGAGGATGCAGTGTGTCCATGTAACACTGAGTGACTGTGTGCGGATGCAGTGTGTCCATGTAACACTGAGTGACTGTGTGCGGATGCAGTGTGTCCATGTAACACTGAGTGACTGTATGCGTGTGCAGTGTGTCCATGTAACACTGAGTGACTGTGTGCGGATGCAGTGTGTCCATGTAACACTGAGTGACTGTATGCGTGTGCAGTGTGTCCATGTAATACTGAGTGACTGTGTGCGGATGCAGTGTGTCCATGTAACACTGAGTGACTGTATGAGGGTGCAGTGTGTCCATGTAACACTGAGTGACTGTATGCGTGTGCAGTGTGTCCATGTAATACTGAGTGACTGTGTGCGGATGCAGTGTGTCCATGTAACACTGAGTGACTGTGTGCGGATGCAGTGTGTCCATGTAACACTGAGTGACTGTGTGCGGATGCAGTGTGTCCATGTAACACTGAGTGACTGTATGCGGGTGCAGTGTGTCCATGTAACACTGAGTAACTGTGTGCGGATGCAGTGTGTCCATGTAACACTGAGTGACTGTGTGCGGATGCAGTGTGTCCATGTAACACTGAGTGACTGTGTGCGGATGCAGTGTGTCCATGTAACACTGAGTGACTGTATGCGGGTGCAGTGTGTCCATGTAACACTGTGTGACTGTGTGCGGATGCAGTGTGTCCATGTAACACTGAGTGACTGTGTGCGGTTGCAGTGTGTCCATGTAACACTGAGTGACTGTATGCGTGTGCAGTGTGTCCATGTAACACTGAGTGACTGTGTGCGGATGCAGTGTGTCCATGTAACACTGAGTGACTGTGTGCGGATGCAGTGTGTCCATGTAACACTGAGTTACTGTATGCGTGTGCAGTGTGTCCATGTAACACTGAGTGACTGTGTGCGGATGCAGTGTGTCCATGTAACACTGAGTGACTGTGTGCGGATGCAGTGTGTCCATGTAACACTGAGTGACTGTGTGCGGATGCAGTGTGTCCATGTAACACTGAGTGACTGTATGCGTGTGCAGTGTGTCCATGTAACACTGAGTGACTGTGTGCGGATGCAGTGTGTCCATGTAACACTGAGTGACTGTGTGCGGTTGCAGTGTGTCCATGTAACACTGAGTGACTGTATGCGTGTGCAGTGTGTCCATGTAACGCTGAGTGACTGTGTGCGGATGCAGTGTGTCCATGTAACACTGAGTGACTGTGTGCGGATGCAGTGTGTCCATGTAACACTGAGTTACTGTATGCGTGTGCAGTGTGTCCATGTAACACTGAGTGACTGTGTGCGGATGCAGTGTGTCCATGTAACACTGAGTGACTGTGTGCGGGTGCAGTGTGTCCATGTAACACTGAGTGACTGTATGCGTGTGCAGTGTGTCCATGTAACACTGAGTGACTGTGTGCGGATGCAGTGTGTCCATGTAACACTGAGTAACTGTGTGCGTGTGCAGTGTGTCCATGTAACACTGAGTGACTGTGTGCGGATGCAGTGTGTCCATGTAACACTGAGTGACTGTGTGCGGATGCAGTGTGTCCATGTAACACTGAGTGACTGTGTGTATGTGCGTGTGCAGTGTGTCCATGTAACACTGAGTGACTGTGTGCGGATGCAGTGTGTCCATGTAACACTGAGTGACTGTATGCGTGTGCAGTGTGTCCATGTAACACTGAGTGACTGTGTGCGGATGCAGTGTGTCCATGTAACACTGAGTGACTGTGTGCGGATGCAGTGTGTCCATGTAACACTGAGTGACTGTGTGTATGTGCGTGTGCAGTGTGTCCATGTAACACTGAGTGACTGTGTGCGGATGCAGTGTGTCCATGTAACACTGAGTGACTGTGTGCGGATGCAGTGTGTCCATGTAACACTGAGTAACTGTGTGCGGATGCAGTGTGTCCATGTAACACTGAGTGACTGTGTGCGGATGCAGTGTGTCCATGTAACACTGAGTGACTGTGTGCGGGTGCAGTGTGTCCATGTAACACTGAGTGACTGTGTGCGGATGCAGTGTGTCCATGTAACACTGAGTGACTGTATGCGGGTGCTGTGTGTGCATGTAACACTGAGTGACTGTGTGCGGGTGCAGTGTGTCCATGTAACACTGAGTGACTGTGTGCGGATGCAGTGTGTCCATGTAACACTGAGTGACTGTATGCGGGTGCTGTGTGTGCATGTAACACTGAGTGACTGTGTGCGGGTGCAGTGTGTCCATGTAACACTGAGTGACTGCGTGCGGGTGCAGTGTGTCCATTTAACACTGAGTGACTGTGTGGTGGTGCAGTGTGTCCATGTAACACTGAGTGACTGTGTGCGTGTGCAGTGTGTCCATGTAACACTGAGTGACTGTTTGCGGGTGCAGTGTGTCCATGTAACACTGAGTGACTGTGTGCGGATGCAGTGTGTCCATGTAACACTGAGTGACTGTATGCGGGTGCAGTGTGTCCATGTAACACTGAGTGACTGTGTGCGGATGCAGTGTGTCCATGTAACACTGAGTGACTGTGTGCGGGTGCAGTGTGTCCATGTAACACTGAGTGACTGTGTGCGGATGCAGTGTGTCCATGTAACACTGAGTGACTGTATGCGGGTGCTGTGTGTGCATGTAACACTGAGTGACTGTGTGCGGGTGCAGTGTGTCCATGTAACACTGAGTGACTGCGTGCGGGTGCAGTGTGTCCATTTAACACTGAGTGACTGTGTGGTGGTGCAGTGTGTCCATGTAACACTGAGTGACTGTGTGCGTGTGCAGTGTGTCCATGTAACACTGAGTGACTGTTTGCGGGTGCAGTGTGTCCATGTAACACTGAGTGACTGTGTGCGGATGCAGTGTGTCCATGTAACACTGAGTGACTGTGTGCGGGTGCAGTGTGTCCATGTAACACTGAGTGACTGTGTGCGGATGCAGTGTGTCCATGTAACACTGAGTGACTGTATGCGGGTGCTGTGTGTGCATGTAACACTGAGTGACTGTGTGCGGGTGCAGTGTGTCCATGTAACACTGAGTGACTGTGTGTATGTGCGTGTGCAGTGTGTCCATGTAACACTGAGTGACTGTGTGCGGATGCAGTGTGTCCATGTAACACTGAGTGACTGTGTGTATGTGCGTGTGCAGTGTGTCCATGTAACACTGAGTGACTGTGTGCGGATGCAGTGTGTCCATGTAACACTGAGTGACTGTATGCGTGTGCAGTGTGTCCATGTAACACTGAGTGACTGTGTGCGGATGCAGTGTGTCCATGTAACACTGAGTGACCGTGTGCGGGTGCAATGTGTCCATGTAACACTGAGTGACCGTGTGCGGGTGCAGTGTGTCCATGTAACACTGAGTGACTGTATGCGTGTGCAGTGTGTCCATGTAACACTGAGTGACTGTGTGCGGATGCAGTGTGTCCATGTAACACTGAGTGACTGTATGCGGGTGCAGTGTGTCCATGTAACACTGAGTGACTGTGTGCGGATGCAGTGTGTCCATGTAACACTGAGTGACTGTGTGCGGATGCAGTGTGTCCATGTAACACTGAGTGACTGTGTGCGGATGCAGTGTGTCCATGTAACACTGAGTGACCGTGTGCGGGTGCAATGTGTCCATGTAACACTGAGTGACTGTAAGTGTGTGCAGTGTGTCCATGTAATACTGAGTGACTGTGTGCGGATGCAGTGTGTCCATGTAACACTGAGTGACTGTGTGCGGGTGCAATGTGTCCATGTAACACTGAGTGTCTGTAAGTGTGTGCAGTGTGTCCATGTAACACTGAGTGACTGTGTGCGGATGCAGTGTGTCCATGTAACACTGAGTGACTGTGTGCGGATGCAGTGTGTCCATGTAACACTGAGTGACTGTAAGTGTGTGCAGTGTGTCCATGTAATACTGAGTGACTGTGTGCGGTTGCAGTGTGTCCATGTAACACTGAGTGACTGTGTGCGGATGCAGTGTGTCCATGTAACACTGAGTGACTGTATGCGGGTGCAGTGTGTCCATGTAACACTGAGTGACTGTGTGCGGATGCAGTGTGTCCATGTAACACTGAGTGACCGTGTGCGGGTGCAATGTGTCCATGTAACAATGAGTGACTGTAAGTGTGTGCAGTGTGTCCATGTAACACTGAGTGACTGTGTGCGGATGCAGTGTGTCCATGTAACACTGAGTGACTGTGTGCGGATGCAGTGTGTCCATGTAATACTGAGTGACTGTGTGCGGATGCAGTGTGTCCATGTAACACTGAGTGACCGTGTGCGGGTGCAATGTGTCCATGTAACACTGAGTGACTGTAAGTGTGTGCAGTGTGTCCATGTAACACTGAGTGACTGTGTGCGGATGCAGTGTGTCCATGTAACACTGAGTGACTGTGTGCGGATGCAGTGTGTCCATGTAACACTGAGTGACTGTATGCGTGTGCAGTGTGTCCATGTAACACTGAGTGACTGTGTGCGGATGCAGTGTGTCCATGTAACACTGAGTGACTGTGTGCGGATGCAGTGTGTCCATGTAATACTGAGTGACTGTGTGCGGATGCAGTGTGTCCATGTAACACTGAGTGACTGTATGCGTGTGCAGTGTGTTCATGTAACACTGAGTGACTGTGTGCGTGTGCAGTGTGTCCATGTAACACTGAGTGACTGTGTGCGTGTGCAGTGTGTCCATGTAACACTGAGTGACTGTGTGCGGGTGCAGTGTGACCATGTAACACCGAGTGACTGTATGCGTGTGCAGTGTGTCCATGTAACACTGAGTGACTGTGTGCGGGTGCAGTGTGTCCATGTAACACTGAGTGACTGTGTGCGGATGCAGTGTGTCCATGTAACACTGAGTGACTGTATGCAGGTGCTGTATGTCCATGTAACACTGAGTGACTGTGTGCGGGTGCAGTGTGTCCATGTAACACTGAGTGACTGTGTGCGGGTGCAGTGTGTCCATGTAACACTGAGTGACTGTGTGGTGGTGCAGTGTGTCCATGTAACACTGAGTGACTGTGTGCGTGTGCAGTGTGTCCATGTAGCCCTGAGTAACTGTGTGCGGATGCAGTGTGTCCATGTAACACTGAGTGACCGTGTGCGGGTGCAATGTGTCCATGTAACACTGAGTGACTGTAAGTGTGTGCAGTGTGTCCATGTAATACTGAGTGACTGTGTGCGGATGTAGTGTGTCCATGTAACACTGAGTGACTGTATGCGTGTGCAGTGTGTCCATGTAACACTGAGTGACTGTGTGCGTGTGCAGTGTGTCCATGTAACACTGAGTGACTGTGTGCGGATGCAGTGTGTCCATGTAACACTGAGTGACCGTGTGCGGGTGCAATGTGTCCATGTAACACTGAGTGACCGTGTGCGGGTGCAGTGTGTCCATGTAACACTGAGTGACTGTATGCGTGTGCAGTGTGTCCATGTAACACTGAGTGACTGTGTGCGGATGCAGTGTGTCCATGTAACACTGAGTGACTGTATGCGGGTGCAGTGTGTCCATGTAACACTGAGTGACTGTGTGCGGATGCAGTGTGTCCATGTAACACTGATTGACCGTGTGCGGGTGCAATGTGTCCATGTAACACTGAGTGACTGTAAGTGTGTGCAGTGTGTCCATGTAATACTGAGTGACTGTGTGCGGATGCAGTATGTCCATGTAACACTGAGTGACTGTGTGCTGGTGCAATGTGTCCATGTAACACTGAGTGTCTGTAAGTGTGTGCAGTGTGTCCATGTAACACTGAGTGACTGTGTGCGGATGCAGTGTGTCCATGTAACACTGAGTGACTGTGTGCGGATGCAGTGTGTCCATGTAACACTGAGTGACTGTATGCGTGTGCAGTGTGTCCATGTAACACTGAGTGACTGTGTGCGGATGCAGTGTGTCCATGTAACACTGAGTGACTGTGTGCGGGTGCAGTGTGTCCATGTAACACTGAGTGACTGTGTGCGGGTGCAGTGTGTCCATGTAACACTGAGTGACTGTGTGCGGATGCAGTGTGTCCATGTAACACTGAGTGACTGTATGCGTGTGCAGTGTGTCCATGTAACACTGAGTGACTGTGTGCGGATGCAGTGTGTCCATGTAACACTGAGTGAATGTATGCGTGTGCAGTGTGTCCATGTAACACTGAGTGTCTGTAAGTGTGTGCAGTGTGTCCATGTAACACTGAGTGACTGTGTGCGGATGCAGTGTGTCCATGTAACACTGAGTGACTGTGTGCGGATGCAGTGTGTCCATGTCACACTGAGTGACTGTATGCGTGTGCAGTGTGTCCATGTAACACTGAGTGACTGTGTGCGGATGCAGTGTGTCCATGTAACACTGAGTGACTGTATGCGTGTGCAGTGTGTCCATGTAACACTGAGTGTCTGTAAGTGTGTGCAGTGTGTCCATGTAACACTGAGTGACTGTGTGCGGATGCAGTGTGTCCATGTAACACTGAGTGACTGTGTGCGGATGCAGTGTGTCCATGTAACACTGAGTGACCGTGTGCGGGTGCAATGTGTCCATGTAACTCTGAGTGACTGTAAGTGTGTGCAGTGTGTCCATGTAATACTGAGTGACTGTGTGCGGATGTAGTGTGTCCATGTAACACTGAGTGACTGTGTGCGGGTGCAATGTGTCCTTGTAACACTGAGTGTCTGTAAGTGTGTGCAGTGTGTCCATGTAACACTGAGTGACTGTGTGCGGATGCAGTCTGTCCATGTAACACTGAGTGACTGTGTGCGGATGCAGTGTGTCCATGTAACACTGAGTGACTGTATGCGTGTGCAGTGTGTCCATGTAACACTGAGTGACTGTGTGCGGATGCAGTGTGTCCATGTAACACTGAGTGACTGTGTGCGGATGCAGTGTGTCCATGTAACACTGAGTGACTGTATGCGTGTGCAGTGTGTCCATGTAACACTGAGTGACTGTATGCGTGTGCAGTGTGTCCATGTAACACTGAGTAACTGTGTGCGGATGCAGTGTGTCCATGTAACACTGAGTGACTGTATGCGGGTGCAGTGTGTCCATGTAACACTGAGTGACTGTGTGCGGATGCAGTGTGTCCATGTAACACTGAGTGACTGTGTGCGGATGCAGTGTGTCCATGTAACAATGAGTGACTGTGTGCGGGTGCAGTGTGTCCATGTAGCCATGAGTAACTGTGTGCGGATGCAGTGTGTCCATGTAACACTGAGTGACTGTGTGCGGATGCAGTGTGTCCATGTAACACTGAGTGACTGTGTGCGGATGCAGTGTGTCCATGTAACACTGAGTGACTGTGTGCGGATGCAGTGTGTCCATGTAACACTGAGTGACTGTGTGCGGATGCAGTGTGTCCATGTAACACTGAGTGACTGTATGCGTGTGCAGTGTGTCCATGTAGCCATGAGTAACTGTGTGCGGATGCAGTGTGTCCATGTAACACTGAGTGACTGTATGCGGGTGCAGTTGGTCCATGTAACACTGAGTGACTGTATGCGTGTGCAGTGTGTCCATGTAGCCATGAGTAACTGTGTGCGGATGCAGTGTGTCCATGTAACACTGAGTGACTGTATGCGTGTGCAGTGTGTCCATGTAACACTGAGTGACTGTGTGCGGATGCAGTGTGTCCATGTAACACTGAGTGACTGTATGCGTGTGCAGTGTGTCCATGTAGCCATGAGTAACTGTGTGCGGATGCAGTGTGTCCATGTAACACTGAGTGACTGTGTGCGGGTGCAGTGTGTCCATGTAACACTGAGTGACTGTGTGCGGGTGCAGTGTGTCCATGTAACACTGAGTGACTGTGTGCGTGTGCAGTGTGTCCATGTAGCCATGAGTAACTGTGTGCGGATGCAGTGTGTCCATGTAACACTGAGTGACTGTGTGCGGATGCAGTGTGTCCATGTAACACTGAGTGACTGTATGCGTGTGCAGTGTGTCCATGTAACACTGAGTGACTGTGTGCGGATGCAGTGTGTCCATGTAACACTGAGTGACTGTGTGCGGGTGCAGTGTGTCCATGTAACACTGAGTAACTGTGTGCGGGTGCAGTGTGTCCATGTAACACTGAGTGACTGTGTGCGGGTGCAGTGTGTCCATGTAATACTGAGTAACTGTGTGCGGGTGCAGTGTGTCCATGTAACACTGAGTGACTGTGTGCGGATGCAGTGTGTCCATGTAGCCATGAGTAACTGTGTGCGGATGCAGTGTGTCCATGTAACACTGAGTGACTGTGTGCGGGTGCAGTGTGTCCATGTAGCCATGAGTAACTGTGTGCGGATGCAGTGTGTCCATGTAGCCATGAGTAACTGTGTGCGGATGCAGTGTGTCCATGTAACACTGAGTGACTGTGTGCGGGTGCAGTGTGTCCATGTAACACTGAGTGACTGTGTGCGGGTGCAGTGTGTCCATGTAACACTGAGTGACTGTGTGCGGATGCAGTGTGTCCATGTAACACTGAGTGACTGTATGCGTGTGCAGTGTGTCCATGTAGCCATGAGTAACTGTGTGCGGATGCAGTGTGTCCATGTAACACTGAGTGACTGTGTGCGGATGCAGTGTGTCCATGTAACACTGAGTGACTGTATGCGTGTGCAGTGTGTCCATGTAACACTGAGTGACTGTGTGCGGATGCAGTGTGTCCATGTAACACTGAGTGACTGTGTGCGGGTGCAGTGTGTCCATGTAATACTGAGTAACTGTGTGCGGGTGCAGTGTGTCCATGTAACACTGAGTGACTGTGTGCGGGTGCAGTGTGTCCATGTAATACTGAGTAACTGTGTGCGGGTGCAGTGTGTCCATGTAACACTGAGTGACTGTGTGCGGATGCAGTGTGTCCATGTAACACTGAGTGACTGTGTGCGGGTGCAGTGTGTCCATGTAACACTGAGTGACTGTATGCGTGTGCAGTGTGTCCATGTAACACTGAGTGACTGTATGCGGGTGCAGTGTGTCCATGTAACACTGAGTGACTGTATGCGTGTGCAGTGTGTCCATGTAACACTGAGTGACTGTGTGCGTGTGCAGTGTGTCCATGTAACACTGAGTGACTGTATGCGTGTGCAGTGTGTCCATGTAACACTGAGTGACTGTGTGCGGATGCAGTGTGTCCATGTAACACTGAGTGACTGTGTGCGGATGCAGTGTGTCCATGTAACACTGAGTTACTGTATGCGTGTGCAGTGTGTCCATGTAACACTGAGTGACTGTGTGCGGGTGCAGTGTGTCCATGTAACACTGAGTGACTGTATGCGTGTGCAGTGTGTCCATGTAACACTGAGTGACTGTATGCGGGTGCAGTGTGTCCATGTAACACTGAGTGACTGTATGCGTGTGCAGTGTGTCCATGTAACACTGAGTGACTGTGTGCGTGTGCAGTGTGTCCATGTAACACTGAGTGACTGTATGCGTGTGCAGTGTGTCCATGTAACACTGAGTGACTGTGTGCGGGTGCAGTGTGTCCATGTAACACTGAGTGACTGTGTGCGTGTGCAGTGTGTCCATGTAGCCATGAGTAACTGTGTGCGGATGCAGTGTGTCCATGTAACACTGAGTGACTGTGTGCGGATGCAGTGTGTCCATGTAACACTGAGTGACTGTATGCGTGTGCAGTGTGTCCATGTAACACTGAGTGACTGTATGCGTGTGCATTGTGTCCATGTAACACTGAGTGACTGTGTGCGTGTGCAGTGTGTCCATGTAACACTGAGTGACTGTATGCGTGTGCAGTGTGTCCATGTAACACTGAGTGACTGTGTGCGGGTGCAGTGTGTCCATGTAACACTGAGTGACTGTGTGCGTGTGCAGTGTGTCCATGTAGCCATGAGTAACTGTGTGCGGATGCAGTGTGTCCATGTAACACTGAGTGACTGTGTGCGGATGCAGTGTGTCCATGTAACACTGAGTGACTGTATGCGTGTGCAGTGTGTCCATGTAACACTGAGTGACTGTGTGCGTGTGCAGTGTGTCCATGTAGCCATGAGTAACTGTGTGCGGATGCAGTGTGTCCATGTAACACTGAGTGACTGTATGCGTGTGCAGTGTGTCCATGTAACACTGAGTGACTGTGTGCGTGTGCAGTGTGTCCATGTAACACTGAGTGACTGTGTGCGGGTGCAGTGTGTCCATGTAACACTGAGTGACTGTGTGCGGATGCAGTGTGTCCATGTAGCCATGAGTAACTGTGTGCGGATGCAGTGTGTCCATGTAGCCATGAGTAACTGTGTGCGGATGCAGTGTGTCCATGTAACACTGAGTGACTGTATGCGTGTGCAGTGTGTCCATGTAACACTGAGTGACTGTGTGCGGATGCAGTGTGTCCATGTAACACTGAGTGACTGTATGCGGGTGCAGTGTGTCCATGTAACACTGAGTGACTGTGTGTGGATGCAGTGTGTCCATGTAACACTGAGTGACTGTATGCGTGTGCTGTGTGTCCATGTAGCCCTGAGTAACTGTGTGCGGATGCAGTGTGTCCATGTAACACTGAGTGACTGTGTGCGGGTGCAGTGTGTCCATGTAACACTGAGTGACTGTATGCGTGTGCAGTGTGTCCATGTAACACTGAGTGACTGTATGCGTGTGCATTGTGTCCATGTAACACTGAGTGACTGTGTGCGTGTGCAGTGTGTCCATGTAACACTGAGTGACTGTATGCGTGTGCTGTGTGTCCATGTAACACTGAGTGACCGTGTGCGGGTGCAATGTGTCCATGTAACACTGAGTGACTGTAAGTGTGTGCAGTGTGTCCATGTAATACTGAGTGACTGTGTGCGGATGCAGTGTGTCCATGTAACACTGAGTGACTGTATGCGTGTGCTGTGTGTCCATGTAACACTGAGTGACCGTGTGCGGGTGCAATGTGTCCATGTAACACTGAGTGACTGTAAGTGTGTGCAGTGTGTCCATGTAATACTGAGTGACTGTGTGCGGATGCAGTGTGTCCATGTAACACTGAGTGACTGTATGCGTGTGCAGTGTGTCCATGTAACACTGAGTGACTGTGTGCGTGTGCAGTGTGTCCATGTAACACTGAGTGACTGTGTGCGTGTGCAGTGTGTCCATGTAACACTGAGTGACTGTGTGCGGGTGCAGTGTGACCATGTAACACCGAGTGACTGTATGCGTGTGCAGTGTGTCCATGTAACACTGAGTGACTGTGTGCGGGTGCAGTGTGTCCATGTAACACTGAGTGACTGTGTGCGGATGCAGTGTGTCCATGTAACACTGAGTGACTGTGTGCGGATGCAGTGTGTCCATGTAACACCGAGTGACTGTGTGCGGATGCAGTGTGTCCATGTAACACTGAGTGACTGTATGCGGATGCAGTGTGTCCATGTAACACCGAGTGACTGTGTGCGGATGCAGTGTGTCCATGTAACACTGAGTGACTGTGTGCGGATGCAGTGTGTCCATGTAACACTGAGTGACTGTATGCGTGTGCAGTGTGTCCATGTAGCCCTGAGTAACTGTGTGTGGATGCAGTGTGTCCATGTAACACTGAGTGACCGTGTGCGGGTGCAATGTGTCCATGTAACACTGAGTGACTGTAAGTGTGTGCAGTGTGTCCATGTAATACTGAGTGACTGTGTGCGGATGCAGTGTGTCCATGTAACACTGAGTGACTGTATGCGTGTGCAGTGTGTCCATGTAACACTGAGTGACTGTGTGCGTGTGCAGTGTGTCCATGTAACACTGAGTGACTGTGTGCGGGTGCAGTGTGTCCATGTAACACTGAGTGACTGTGTGCGGGTGCAGTGTGTCCATGTAACACTGAGTGACTGTGTGCGGGTGCAGTGTGTCCATGTAACACTGAGTGACTGTGTGCGTGTGCAGTGTGTCCATGTAACACTGAGTGACTGTATGCGTGTGCAGTGTGTCCATGTAACACTGAGTGACTGTATGCGTGTGCAGTGTGTCCATGTAACACTGAGTGACTGTGTGCGGATGCAGTGTGTCCATGTAACACTGAGTGACTGTGTGCGTGTGCAGTGTGTCCATGTAACACTGAGTGACTGTATGCGTGTGCATTGTGTCCATGTAACACTGAGTGACTGTATGCGTGTGCAGTGTGTACATGTAACACTGAGTGACTGTGTGCGGATGCAGTGTGTCCATGTAACACTGAGTGACTGTGTGCGTGTGCAGTGTGTCCATGTAACACTGAGTGACTGTGTGCGTGTGCAGTGTGTCCATGTAACACTGAGTGACTGTATGCGTGTGCAGTGTGTCCATGTAACACTGAGTGACTGTGTGCGGGTGCAGTGTGTCCATGTAACACTGAGTGACTGTGTGCGTGTGCAGTGTGTCCATGTAGCCATGAGTAACTGTGTGCGGATGCAGTGTGTCCATGTAACACTGAGTGACTGTGTGCGGATGCAGTGTGTCCATGTAACACTGAGTGACTGTATGCGTGTGCAGTGTGTCCATGTAACACTGAGTGACTGTATGCGTGTGCATTGTGTCCATGTAACACTGAGTGACTGTGTGCGTGTGCAGTGTGTCCATGTAACACTGAGTGACTGTATGCGTGTGCAGTGTGTCCATGTAACACTGAGTGACTGTGTGCGGGTGCAGTGTGTCCATGTAACACTGAGTGACTGTGTGCGTGTGCAGTGTGTCCATGTAGCCATGAGTAACTGTGTGCGGATGCAGTGTGTCCATGTAACACTGAGTGACTGTGTGCGGATGCAGTGTGTCCATGTAACACTGAGTGACTGTATGCGTGTGCAGTGTGTCCATGTAACACTGAGTGACTGTGTGCGTGTGCAGTGTGTCCATGTAGCCATGAGTAACTGTGTGCGGATGCAGTGTGTCCATGTAACACTGAGTGACTGTATGCGTGTGCAGTGTGTCCATGTAACACTGAGTGACTGTGTGCGTGTGCAGTGTGTCCATGTAACACTGAGTGACTGTGTGCGGGTGCAGTGTGTCCATGTAACACTGAGTGACTGTGTGCGGATGCAGTGTGTCCATGTAGCCATGAGTAACTGTGTGCGGATGCAGTGTGTCCATGTAGCCATGAGTAACTGTGTGCGGATGCAGTGTGTCCATGTAACACTGAGTGACTGTATGCGTGTGCAGTGTGTCCATGTAACACTGAGTGACTGTGTGCGGATGCAGTGTGTCCATGTAACACTGAGTGACTGTATGCGGGTGCAGTGTGTCCATGTAACACTGAGTGACTGTGTGTGGATGCAGTGTGTCCATGTAACACTGAGTGACTGTATGCGTGTGCTGTGTGTCCATGTAGCCCTGAGTAACTGTGTGCGGATGCAGTGTGTCCATGTAACACTGAGTGACTGTGTGCGGGTGCAGTGTGTCCATGTAACACTGAGTGACTGTATGCGTGTGCAGTGTGTCCATGTAACACTGAGTGACTGTATGCGTGTGCAGTGTGTCCATGTAACACTGAGTGACTGTATGCGTGTGCTGTGTGTCCATGTAACACTGAGTGACCGTGTGCGGGTGCAATGTGTCCATGTAACACTGAGTGACTGTAAGTGTGTGCAGTGTGTCCATGTAATACTGAGTGACTGTGTGCGGATGCAGTGTGTCCATGTAACACTGAGTGACTGTATGCGTGTGCAGTGTGTCCATGTAACACTGAGTGACTGTGTGCGTGTGCAGTGTGTCCATGTAACACTGAGTGACTGTGTGCGTGTGCAGTGTGTCCATGTAACACTGAGTGACTGTGTGCGGGTGCAGTGTGACCATGTAACACCGAGTGACTGTATGCGTGTGCAGTGTGTCCATGTAACACTGAGTGACTGTGTGCGGGTGCAGTGTGTCCATGTAACACTGAGTGACTGTGTGCGGATGCAGTGTGTCCATGTAACACTGAGTGACTGTGTGCGGATGCAGTGTGTCCATGTAACACCGAGTGACTGTGTGCGGATGCAGTGTGTCCATGTAACACTGAGTGACTGTATGCGGATGCAGTGTGTCCATGTAACACCGAGTGACTGTGTGCGGATGCAGTGTGTCCATGTAACACTGAGTGACTGTGTGCGGATGCAGTGTGTCCATGTAACACTGAGTGACTGTATGCGTGTGCAGTGTGTCCATGTAGCCCTGAGTAACTGTGTGTGGATGCAGTGTGTCCATGTAACACTGAGTGACCGTGTGCGGGTGCAATGTGTCCATGTAACACTGAGTGACTGTAAGTGTGTGCAGTGTGTCCATGTAATACTGAGTGACTGTGTGCGGATGCAGTGTGTCCATGTAACACTGAGTGACTGTATGCGTGTGCAGTGTGTCCATGTAACACTGAGTGACTGTGTGCGTGTGCAGTGTGTCCATGTAACACTGAGTGACTGTGTGCGGGTGCAGTGTGTCCATGTAACACTGAGTGACTGTGTGCGGGTGCAGTGTGTCCATGTAACACTGAGTGACTGTGTGCGGGTGCAGTGTGTCCATGTAACACTGAGTGACTGTGTGCGTGTGCAGTGTGTCCATGTAACACTGAGTGACTGTATGCGTGTGCAGTGTGTCCATGTAACACTGAGTGACTGTATGCGTGTGCAGTGTGTCCATGTAACACTGAGTGACTGTGTGCGGATGCAGTGTGTCCATGTAACACTGAGTGACTGTGTGCGTGTGCAGTGTGTCCATGTAACACTGAGTGACTGTATGCGTGTGCATTGTGTCCATGTAACACTGAGTGACTGTATGCGTGTGCAGTGTGTACATGTAACACTGAGTGACTGTGTGCGGATGCAGTGTGTCCATGTAACACTGAGTGACTGTGTGCGTGTGCAGTGTGTCCATGTAACACTGAGTGACTGTGTGCGGATGCAGTGTGTCCATGTAACACTGAGTGACTGTGTGCGGATGCAGTGTGTCCATGTAACACTGAGTGACTGTATGCGTGTGCAGTGTGTCCATGTAACACTGAGTGACTGTATGCGTGTGCAGTGTGTCCATGTAACACTGAGTGACTGTATGCGTGTGCAGTGTGTCCATGGAACACTGAGTGACTGTATGCGTGTGCTGTGTGTCCATGTAACACTGAGTGACTGTGTGCGGATGCAGTGTGTCCATGTAACACTGAGTGACTGTATGCGTGTGCAGTGTGTCCATGTAACACTGAGTGACTGTGTGCGGATGCAGTGTGTCCATGTAACACTGAGTGACTGTGTGCGGATGCAGTGTGTCCATGTAACACTGAGTGACTGTATGCGTGTGCAGTGTGTCCATGTAACACTGAGTGACTGTATGCGTGTGCAGTGTGTCCATGGAACACTGAGTGACTGTATGCGTGTGCAGTGTGTCCATGTAACACTGAGTGACTGTATGCGGGTGCAGTGTGTCCATGTAACACTGAGTGACTGTGTGCGGATGCAGTGTGTCCATGTAACACTGAGTGACTGTATGCGTGTGCAGTGTGTCCATGTAACACTGAGTGACTGTATGCGTGTGCAGTGTGTCCATGTAACACTGAGTGACTGTATGCGTGTGCAGTGTGTCCATGTAACACTGAGTGACTGTGTGCGGGTGCAGTGTGTCCATGTAACACTGAGTGACTGTGTGCGGATGCAGTGTGTCCATGTAACACTGAGTGACTGTATGCGTGTGCAGTGTGTCCATGTAACACTGAGTGACTGTGTGCGGATGCAGTGTGTCCATGTAACACTGAGTGACTGTATGCGTGTGCAGTGTGTCCATGTAACACTGAGTGACTGTATGCGTGTGCAGTGTGTCCATGTAACACTGAGTGACTGTATGCGTGTGCAGTGTGTCCATGTAACACTGAGTGACTGTATGCGTGTGCTGTGTGTCCATGTAACACTGAGTGACTGTATGCGGGTGCAGTGTGTCCATGTAACACTGAGTGACTGTGTGCGGATGCAGTGTGTCCATGTAACACTGAGTGACTGTATGCGTGTGCAGTGTGTCCATGTAACACTGAGTGACTGTATGCGTGTGCAGTGTGTCCATGTAACACTGAGTGACTGTGTGCGTGTGCAGTGTGTCCATGTAACACTGAGTGACTGTATGCGTGTGCTGTGTGTCCATGTAACACTGAGTGACTGTGTGCGGGTGCAGTGTGTCCATGTAACACTGAGTGACTGTGTGCGGATGCAGTGTGTCCATGTAACACTGAGTGACTGTGTGCGGA
>JAUCBJ010006177.1:0-50330 GCA_032718475.1 Nemertoderma westbladi | reverse complement strand
GTGAATGTGGCAATTCTATAGTCTAAACTGGCTTACTGACAAAACGGTGGTGTGACCATGAAATCCACAATCGGCATTGTAAATGCCAATTGTGGATTGCATGGTGGATTGTGCATTATGAATTCTACACTCGCTTATCGATAAATTTGCGCCACTGCAACTCCCTATCACCCATGACTTTCGCGAGATAATCCGCAGCTTCAATGCCAGTGTTCCTTAAGAGGCGTCTCGAGAATGTTATAGGCTGTCCACCATGACTTATTCTTTTCATGAGGCCGCCAAAGCACCATATTGTACACAGTCTGGTCCACTCACGAAAACAATATCCAGTGAAGCGGAAGGAATTCTGTTCAAGACACAATCTCAGGGGGCCCTATATTGAATACATCCAATATTATATTGTTCCCGTTTGATATGTGTTCATTGTATTTCCACAGTGAACCCGACGCACCGTTCTTGTGAATGTGCCATCCAGAGATTTGGTGACTTCAGCAGTTGCAACCTAGCATGGACCCCCATAAAGGACTACTAGTTCTACTGTTACACTAAATAATCGAACCTTAAGATTCTGACTTATTCTTTTTAACTTCCTAATTCTCGACAGGCCATGCAATGATGCCCTGCCCATACCCCTTACGTTTTCTAAGGTCTTGCACCTGATTTCCGGATCCATGATCCCAGTCACCAGAATTCATCCGACTGCTCAAGCACACTATCCTCAGTGCCAGATTATGGTAATACGATGTCGAAGTTAACTGTCAACATTTTGGTCCTTTTTGGTGTTAATAAAAAGACCAACACTAGAAGCAGCATGTTCTAATGAGCTGAGGAACCGTTGAGCTTCCTCTGGTGATTCTGAGAGTACTCCTAAGTCATCAGCAAAGTCTAGATCAGTTAGGTGCTTACTTAGCTGGACTTCTGAAGCCACTAGGTGGTGTCACCACACCCCATCTTTATTATGATGTCTAAAGGACATCCATTGAACATAATTCACCACAATTATTATTACTACTACTACTAGGTCGAGCGAGCTCGGACAGTGGAAATAATATTCTCCCAGGCTTCCCGATTCTCCATATAGTAGTTGTCGCAATTTCGTTTCTCTCAAGTCGACTATCCTTTTCAAGTTGGTCTATGTATGTCGGTCGTCCACGGGTACGCTTTCCTTGTGTTGGTTGCCAGAAAATTAGCTGATCTGGTATGACCTCGTCTTTACTTCTCCAGCAGTGCCCACTGAATCTTAATCTGCGTTCACGGATGGTGGTTGATACAGGTGGTAGGTATTTTCCATAAAGATCAGTATTTATTTGTCATCTCCCTCCAGCTGATATTTAGGGTTGCCTTTAGTAGTCTTGCGTGGCATCCATAAATTAATTGTTTAAGTAATGTCGTCAGTAACCAGGTCTCACCCCCGTATAATAGAACACTTTCCACTGTTGCTCGAAATATGGTATCCATTTTTGATAGAGCTACTCCACCCAAGCCTTTGCTTTCCTAACTTATATCTCTTTTTTGCTACTCCCTATCTATCATTTATTAGGAGCCCGCTCGACAGCGGGATACTTACTGTAAAAATCTGCAGGACACTTACTGTAAAAATAACACTAAATAATAAAAATTAAAAAAACACATTAAAAAAAAACTAAAAATAAAACAGGATAAATAACACTGACTGACTGATAATTATCTAGGTTCAGGCACTTCCTGCCTGGCGATTTTGATGAAATTTTGCAAGTACATTGCTTTGGTGGTTCATAATCGCGTTACAAAATATCAGATTGATTCTATGTGTGGTATTCGATATATTTAGTTTTTTTGACATTATTTTGTCGCGAAATTAAAAGCAATGGTAAAATAACAACTCCTGCCTGAGCTGCAGCAGCTAGCTGTGGAGTAGGAACGGTGGAGTGCAGGGCTGTCTGAGATAGAATTCCATCCCGGCGGAATTTCTTGACTTTGACTACACCCCTCCTTCCTGCCTTTGCCTTGTAGGAGCAGCGCTGCTGGCTGAGTCTCCACTTCCTTATCAGCTCTCAGGTATAGACAGAAAATAGTTGAGTTGTCAATAAACATAATAAAATATACAACTGCAGTAGGATTATATTATTATTCCACGAATCCTTGGGCTGCTTATTTTATATAGGATATA
Source organism: Nemertoderma westbladi (assembly GCA_032718475.1). NCBI lineage: Eukaryota > Metazoa > Xenacoelomorpha > Nemertodermatida > Nemertodermatidae > Nemertoderma > Nemertoderma westbladi. The sequence goes on along the minus strand of JAUCBJ010006177.1, from coordinate 48,181 downwards.
TGTAGAATGTTCTTAAAAATAATATTATAATTTTTATTATTACATAGGATTAGCATCATTTTTTAGCTGAAGCATTAATAGTGCAAATTAAAATACCATTACTACATTGGCATAATATAAGTTTTAACATTTCTTACAAATATTATAAAACTCAATAGTGGTGCGTGCGAGCATAAAACTCAAATCACGCAAATTTAAAAGAACCGGGTGTGTTGTCAGAATATCTATCTCCATAGGTTATTCTGCTTGACTGGGTCTTGGTGCGGATTTGCTTTTGGGACGGGGTGCTGATTGAAAGGGGGCTTTTCACTTTGTTAAATTTATTGGATATAGTTGTTGTTGTGATGCTAAAATTTAATTTTTCTTTGATAATGTATTATTTTGTTTCATATTGTTTAGACCTTCAATTTTCATAATATTAGTTGAGTTTTTGTTTATACATTTGCTCTATAATATATTATATAATTTGTATTTATTCAAAAAATTGAATGAAACTGTTATCACTATTATTATCTTACTAGAACTACTGACACTAATGTGGAACAGCTGGGATATTTGCGCTTTGTTTGTGTTTTAGTTTTAGTAACTATAGCTACCCCTTTCTATTGTTAGTTTTGTTCTATAATGCAGCATTTGGTTGATTGCCTTAGCAGCCGGTGTTGACATATTCGTATGGAAATGGAGTCTGCATTTATAATATAGGGTGGTTCTATGGTGGGTTCAGGGTCATCACTCGCTCGGTGTCCTGGTTGTGCATCATGGGCATTTTTTCATAAATATTCGGTAATCTTATATCTTGTAAACGTGCTTGATAATGAAATTATTTGCTTCATATTATATTTTTGTTAGTGGTAGCAAAGTTTAATTTTTTATTATGAGGGACGATCCACAAAGTCAGCTAGCCTCACGCCTTTCACGCCTTACAGTTTAGACAATTGTTTAGTTTAGGCCTACTTACTAGGCTTACAGCTGACTGACATAGTTCATTTGTAATAGATTTGGCTAGGATTCTTCCCCCGGGCTCATTCCAGCCAGCTTGCTGGCTTTCTAGTATAAATAGTCGTAATCCAAACCATCCAAATTAAATTACCTTTCATATTATTTTTTAATTTTTTAATTAATATATTAAATCGTTCTTTCAGAACAAATTTATTTATTTAGGTAAACCCATAGTTGAGTATTCTGATCGATATGGGAGGCGACTTAATGTTGGAACGGGTACGTTGGATCTTCTTCAGCTAGTCACAGTGGAACAGTTAATAGATTGGGAACGAAAACTTAAGGAAAGCCCCCTAAATTCTCAACGACGAAAAAAAGCTCCGAAATTGGAACCATTGAAAATTGACAAATTTCTGAAAATAATGAATAGATTGAGAATTACCGACAATTTATAAAAATAAAGATATCCCAAGAAATTGTGAAATGGTTGGAACAACGATGAATAAACAACCAAAGATGACCATTATTGCCTGTTGCATGAGTTCACGGTTTGTATTTATTTGTAACTATTGAAATTATCATCTACAACTGTATATTTATTAATAAACACACTTGGTCTGATTAATTCACTTTCTCTCAATATATTTCTATACAAAATTAGAATAGATTATAAAAACGTACGCAAAGAAATCCTGAGGCATTGTCAGGATGAAAAATCAGTGATCTGAAAATTAAAAAAAGCTCTGCTTGTCATGCACTGCACAAATAGGGTTGGTGCGCGATAAAATGGTTGGGCTAGAAACAATAGAATAAGAGGTAACAAGGTGCCCTGAATCGAGTGACGGGGTGTGTTTTTGTAAAAACACGTGGAAACAGTCGAAATGGCGTGTCTAAGTAAGCGCGGGAAGTCAAATTTTTAAAATCGGCTGTGATTGGCTGCTTCAGATTTGACGTCATTACAAAGTTATCTGATAATTTCTTATCTTGGTTTCTATAAATGGTAAGTTTTTATCCATTCAAATACACATTAAATGTCAATCATTTCACCCGCGACTTACAGTATATCAATTATCGAAATATCATATATATATTATATATCAAAAGCGGAGAGTCTTGCGCATCTTTTGATACTACAATAAATTAAATTCATAATGGGGAAGATTGATAAAATGCTGTTCACAATTGCAAACTAGGCACATTGCCTGACCGGTATGTAAGCACTCAGCCCAAGCCCTTTAGTACTAAAGGACTACTACTACTAGGATCGGCATGCTGCATTGCAGCTGCATTTTTAAGAATGCTGTGCCGGCTTATCGACAAAATTGCACCGCCACAACTCCCTATCACCCTACTAAAGTACTAACGTAACTAACTAGCGTACTAAAGGACGCCTTGACTCAGCCTATTGCAGTATCTGAGTATTGCAGCTTTACTTCGTTTACCAGTGACCAGTACACATTGTTAATATTCAAGTAGCAGACTACCAATTATTATAGTAACGGCTGACTGGTTATTACAAGTTTAGTTTTATTTTATGTTACCGTAGCGACCAAAGCTACTGGAGAATTTTAGCAATAAATAAAGCGGCCACGGAGGGAAATCAATATTGGCAACCCTATAACAACAATGGTGGATTCGGTTAGCACCGAATCAACCACTAAGTAAGGAGAACAATCTCACCATTTAACAACACGAGGAGTGCAGGTAATAATGTATAACATAGCCATGTAACTATAGAGAAGGCCGGGTTTGGTACCTGTACATTAATTAGCTGACACAAACGCTGGGCCATCTCGGGAATGGAAAGGTGGTAGTTGGGTCAATAGGTAGCTGGTAGTAGGATCGATAATAATCGATCGAAATTTTTTTTTAATTCGAAATGATTTTCGATTAATTTTTCACCATATAGAATATCAAACAGTTTTAACAACAAAAATTCTTCAATAATTTTTCATTAATATTAATGTTTCTGTAAATGGGTGTAATGTAAAAATTTTGTAATAAAACTAAAGGTACTAAGAATATTAGGATACTCATATCTGCATCCATCTTTTAATCCATTTAATATTAATCTTAATGTGGGGCGAGCCACAAAGTGAGCGAAGCCTTAGCATAGGGGTTCCATTAACGAGTTGTCTGTCGTCGGGCCCAATTTTTGATCGCTAATAAGTCGGTCATTCCATGATAAAATTAAACCAAACTTGGTACCTATGTAGTCCGTCAAAAGGTTAGAAAAAATCTGAAGTTTGGTAAAAAAAACCACACAGTCTGTCTGTAGTTTCACACATTTGATAAAAACCGAAATAAGTCGGTCAAACATTAATGAAATTAATCCAACCTTGGTACACACACATGTAAGTAAATAAGTAGCTATGAACTATAGATAGAACCAACCAACAGATCCATTTGAAATTTGGTAGAAATGGCCTATGATCATTAAGGCTTTATTAATAATTTTGCTTACCAACAGACTAAGTCAGTTCACCTGTCAGTCCCATGGTGGCGTATTGTGAATATAAACAAGTATTCGGATTACATCTTCAGGGGTTATTTGAGTCTCGTGCTGCGCGATGGCCCCACGAACGTGTATCAAACCGTACTCAACAGCAAATAGCAAGGTGCCACGTTACACGCACAAATTTTTTGAAATATTAAACATTATCTTCTTTTTACAAAGAAATTTTTTCTATTAGTAACCAATAAATTATTGAAATCTTTTTATATTATTTTACATTGGTAATAATCGAAAATCATCGATAATCGATCGAAAATTTCATAAAATCCATCGAAAAATTTTGTAAATTTCGATGGACAACGCTAGCTGTTAGTATGGATATTGAGTATAACTATATATGTTGCAACCTCATTATTAGCTAGTTGTGTGTGAGCATTTAGAAGGGTGAAGTTGCAAACTAGTTTCTACCAGTCAGTTTGTAGCCATTAAGAATCAATTAGTGCAGTTATTATCCGACATAAGCTTTATATTATATTTAATTTGACAATTTATTTTAACCAACGAACAATATACATATCATACACCATGTCCCAGAATATAGTGTCGTAATTCAGTGACACACCCCCCCCACCCCCCCTATTTTTTCTACAAATCGTAATAAGATTGCATGAAATTTGAAACAGGTGTAACTGGTGTAATATCGCTGGAGACACTTTTTTTAAACGCATGTAGCTAAAGATTGAAAGCAAAAATAAAAATTCTGGCTCACCCAGTCAGTGGTCGGGAGGTGAAACTATCTCTGTTTCAAATTTCATGCAATCTCATTAAGATTTGTAAAAAAATTAGGGGGGGGGGGGGGGGCGTGTCACTGAATTACGACACTATATTCGGGGACATGGTGTAGTCTACCGAAACATCAAACCCCTTATTAACTGTATAAACCATCCATACCTCCTGACTGGCCGCGTAGTCGCGCAAGCCCCCGTTTAGGCGCGGAACCACACGACTTGGTATTATAACGTTTTAAATCTAATCTGTAGGCCTTACCATAATCAATACAGTAATGCAGCAATACATTACAATGCAGTATTGCTGCTGTAAATACTGCTTGAAACAGCATTTTAACAATGTTCACCATCATGAATTTAATTAATTGCATGTTCCTAGTTTCAAAAGACGCGAAAGACTCTCCGCTTTCAATTTATATAAGCCACGTTTGAAATGATTGAGAGTTAATGTGTATTTGAATGGATAGCAAATCACCATTCATATAATACAAGATAAGAAATTAGCAGATCACTTTATAATGACGTCAAATCTGTAGCAGCCAATCGCAACGGATTTTTAAAATTGACTTCCCGCGCTTACTTAAACACGCCATTTCGACCGTTTCCTCGTGTTTTTACAAAAAACACACCCCGCCATTCGATTCAGGGCACCTTGAATCGTATAAAATAACCGCCACTAATTGATTGCCACCCCAAATTAGATTATTTCACACCAAAATAAATTATTTTCCACAAATATATTTTTTTGTAGCACATCCCCCATTCACATCCCCCAGTATTGAATATCCCTCTCACCAAAAACAATTATTCATCCCCCGAAAACAATTATTCATCCCCCAAAAACTATTATTCGTCCCCAAAAACAATATTTGATTCCCCAAAAACAATTATTCGCCCCCCCCCCCCCCCATAAACAATTATTCATCCCCCAAAAACAATTATTCTTCCCCCAAAAAACAATTATTCATCCTCCAAAAACAATTATTCATCCCCCAAAACCAATTATTCTACCCTGGTCCTGGTAAATCCTGGTATTCTTCACATTCTTCAGTCTTCAGTTACAGTATTTGAACCGATAGGCCTATTGCCTTCAGAACAATGTTTTCTGTTATTTGGTTTCGTACCGATGTACCTACAGTATTAGGCCTACTTCAGTTTCAGTATTCGTACCTATAGGCCTATTGCCTATCTATTATTGCTTATGTCCTACTGTATTACTTATTCTGTTATTAGGTTTCAGTATTGCGGCAGTACTGAAGTTTTTGTCTAACTTCCAGGAAGTGCAAGGCCTTATTGCTGCAGTAGTATTTATTTTGGGGGATTGTGTATTTATTTTGGGCAAAAATGTATTTGTTTTGGGGGAAAATGTATTTAATTTGGGCTAAAATGTATTTGTTTTGAGGGAAAATGTATTTATTTTGGGCTAAAATGTATTTGTTTTGGGGGAAAAGGTATTTATTTTGGGCTAAAATGTAATTGAGCAATTTTCACAATTTTTTTTCGCGCACCAACCCTACTCTAGAACATAGACGTGTTGTTGTGACAAATATATATAAACCACGTTATTAGTGGGAATGATTTTAACCTTGGATGTAACAAAGGTTGCTGAGAGGTATGCGGATTGTGGCGTGAGTAATTAAGTACAGTAGTAAGGTGTGTTCGTATGCAAACAGAACAAGAGCAAATAATATACAGTGTACTCAATGGGATAAATGACTCCGTTATTGGTAGCATAAATGGCCCATGGTTGTGCAGGATCACGTGGTGGAGGTTGCGTACTGTAGGAGTACATAGGCAGATTGTCAAAAACTCTATTATTGGTCCCTGTATAGCTGAAAGCAACCCGTAAGTGAGATAGAGGTGTGAACCCACTGGTCAGGTGTTATTGATATTGTATTTATTACTATATATTCGGTGGTTTATCACTATGGTGATTATTCTTATGTTCAGTTACCGGTCAGTAAATACACCACCATTCATCACCTCTCTTGACGATCTTATGACCCTTGCTGTGGACTTGATACTATTGCTTATAATCTTATGTTAGTTATATTGTCTTCAATGAACTTGAAGCAACTTCATCCATTGGATCCAATAGCCTTCGTAAAATCTGGCAAGCTTAGTAATTTATTCCTTCCTGTATTTCACATATTCAAAGAATTTTCACAACTTTTTTATGGGAGTGTAGTTTCGGACTAATTTTGGAGAAGGATTGTTCTAGAATTTTTACAGCATGGAATAATAATATTCGTATAATTTTTGGGTTATTGCTTAACAGCCATAGATTTTATAGTAGAACGCCTTGTGCCATTTCTCTCATCCACTGATGTAAAAGTAATATATTTGTAGATTGGAGGGGGGTTTTTTCGGGGGGGGGGGGGGGGGGGGGGGGCTGTTAGCTGGAGAACCACGTTGCTTTTCAATAAATAATTATACGAGAGATACTGTAGGCCTACTTGTTTTTTATTTCTTTTTCCTTATATTTTATTATATAATTCTAGCGGCACCTGCTTACTGTTTATCATGTGTGTAATGACTTTTATTATAACTGTCTATGACTCATGGCCTGCCCTCATTACATACATTGTGAAAGTCTGTATGTCGGTTTTATTACCTAAGCCTATTGTGTATTGTGGATGTACCGTTCTGCTGTACCTGTATTACTGATATACCTGTATACCATACCATACAATACTGCCATATACAGATCTACTGATACCGGTTGCTGTAATGTCTTGACACCTGATATTGTGTATGTGTATTGGTCAATATTCAATACTGCAATATTATACATAATATTACAATATTATATATTGTGAAAGACGCCTACCTGCCAACGTTTAACATGGTATTTTTCAACTATTCACTTATTCTGATATTATATGTAGAAAAGAGACACCACAATGTGTATGAAAGCAAACAAAACATTGTTGTACAAGTATAATATATAGAGAGTACTGCAGTAGTTAGCGATGTAGAGCACTATTAGGTCAGTAAATATTTTTTATAAGCTTTTGAGAAGGACGGATTTGATTTTAAAATTCTCAGACTAAATTTAATGGAAGGGCCAAGAATACTCATCGATTGTTGGGCTTCATTTAGTATAACAAGAGGGATATGAAACTTATTTTCGATTGCAGATATAGGGTTGCGTAATTATGGATAGCTGATGTTTTACGAAAATGAAGGCCGAGTTACGTTATTACGTGATTCGTATAGAGGAAAATGAAGAGGAATGCCAGTGACTGAATGGTATGCATCTCATGAATTTATTATTATTTTTTATCCTAAGAGGTTGTTGTATAGAAGCGTAGGTTCCTCAGCACAGTAGAAGTCCAACAATACAATATCGATTTAGTAATAATGATTGAAGCCGCATATGGTTCCTTCCCTAGGAATTAACTAACATGGGAACCCACAACCGGAAACTATTTTGGTAGGTTTGTACTAAATTAACCCCCAAATGGGGGGCAGCCACCTGCTCATGTTCAGCTTCACTCTATAAAATATATACATCATATATTTATTTTCTATTCAAATCCAAGATCACGCTCGTGTAAACACTCAGCACAACTGGACCAACCAAGAATTACAAGGGAATTTTGAGAAAAAAGTATAATATTATAATAATAATAATTATAATAAAGTATAGTATTATAATAAAGTATAGTATTATAATAAAGTATAGTATTATAATAGAGTATAGTATTATAATAAAGTATAGTATTATAATAAAGTATAGTATTATAATAAAGTATAGTATTATAATAAAGTATAGTATTATAATAAAGTATAGTATTATAATAAAGTATAGTATTATAATAGAGTATAGTATTATAATAAAGTATTTTTTTTTTTTTTAACTTTACAAGCCTCATTTATTCACAAAATAATAAAAACCTTCAGAAATACAAACACAATTATAGGCACTATAACAAACAATTAAAAACAGTAATTACAGAAACGCGGGAAATTTAAAAAACAATTGTACAACCACCACCAGCTGTATTTGACGGCTGCCTAGCAACCAGATTGCTATTTAAACAGTATGTACTGCTGTACTGTGTACTGCACTGCCTACCACTGCACTGCCATTCAGCCTGTTGGGTCCGAGTTTGCATTCGCCAGGAGAATGGACGCCTCCGCGATATTGCAGCGGACTGGGCGGCGAGAAGCTGATCTACAGCCACGCAAACAGAGCAGCGACGACCTCAGCAACGCGAAACTCAGTCGCCGGCGAACCCAGGTAATACTGTCGGAGTACCGGACCTCCCTTTTGTCTGCGATCTTGTGAGCCAGGCGAGTAACAAACTGCGTGGCGGCTTTGGACATCCCGCCGAAAGCCGTGAAGATGAGGGGAGTGAAGTTGCCGTGTTCAACCTCCCTCACCCGCTCCTCGTACTTCCGGATCTTTCGGTCCTCGTGATGGCGATGGGCGGCATCCAAAGACATGGCGGCGTTCGTAGCGGCCAGCGGGTTAAATACTGAAACGTCGATGAAGGTCCTCTGGAAGCGGTTGCCCCAGAAGCCACTCACCGAAACGTCCAGCCGCGCCTGCTGGTCAGTCGAAGCGGATCGGAGGGCGAACTGCTCGCCTGTCAGTGGCTGGAGCATCGGCTCAACTGCCACATTGTGCGCCACCTCGGTAAGAGAATCAGCCACGAAATCGCGGATCTCGTTGTGCCTTATGGAGGGGAAACCTCCAGTAGGGCACGACAGAATATGCGAAGCGGAAAATCGCTCCCCACAGGCACAACGAGCTGGGAGATCCTTAGGGGACCACCCGTAACGTAGACTCAGGGCGTCTCGGAACTCTTCCTTATCTAGGTGAGTTTGAACTTGGGTTAGCGGTTTGGTGTTAAGCCAAGTTGAAGCGCCTTTCTCTGAGGTTAACTCACACAACTTGCGTTGGTTTGGCGAGATATTCCTGTACACCTCTTCTGTTTTAGTTTTCAGGTGCAGCGCCCCACGAACTTTCAGCGCGGCCAATGCCAGCTTCTGCCGCTCCCGGATCACCGACATCGAATGGGTATCGGCTAGCTGAAACGGTTCGCACATATCGCGCGAGTTGCCGTACTGTGCGTCAAGGTCGGCGGGAACCGGAACGCCCAATCCACCGTGCCGGACTGGCAGGGACAGCAGCAGTCTTTCTTCCGACGTAATCGACGCTCTGCCGGTGATCTGGCAGAGGAAGAGTTCTACCGACTCTTCGAGTTTCCCGAAGTGGTCGGTTGCACCAGGAACTACCCGCGACACGTACCGCCACCGGCACGACAAACCGAACACCAGCCCGGCGTACGCGCAGTGGGGATCCACCGCAGCTATGTCGGTGATCCGGTCGACCTGGGCCGTAAACTCCTCCACTTTCTTCGCGGTATATTCGCGTCGAAACTCCTCCGTCCCGATAACCCCACCGAGGAGTTCGTGGCCAACCGTGTTTATTATGACGCCGGTATTGGCAAATAATTCCTCGGCCTCCTCCCGCTTATCCAGCTTAACAGTTAGGTGACACTTCGACGGGTAGTATCCGTACAGCGGGCCAAGTCGAGACACGATATCCCAGTACTTACGCAGTTCGACGAGCTTCCCGGCCGCATTCCCATCATCCGCAAACCATCGCTGAAGGATCTTACAGCTCTCGCCCAACGTCCTTATAAACGGCAAGGTCCCGCTCCCAAACATCGCCATGGCAACCGGGTCACCCTGGGTAGTACCCTCCTCGGAGAGCAAGGAGTCTCCGCCAACAAACAACCGGGATGGGCGACTGTAGCAGTTGGTTACGACTGTGTGTAACGCCGGACACACCGCGCGAATATTGTGCAACGCAGCCTGTCTGTTAAGAACGTTAAACGCGTTTGTTGCGTCTATCTGTAGCACTGCGTCGCAGTCATCATCGTCGAACGCATCATTGAGGCTGTGGATAGCAATAATAAATTATTATAAAGTATAGTATTATAATAAAGTATAGTATTATAATAAAGTATAGTATTATAATAAAGTATAGTATTATAATAAAGTATAGTATTATAATAAAGTATAGTATTATAATAAAGTATAGTATTATAATAAAGTATAGTATTATAATAAAGTATAGTATTATAATAAAGTATAGTATTATAATAAAGTATAGTATTATAATAAAGTATAGTATTATAATAAAGTATAGTATTATAATAAAGTATAGTATTATAATAAAGTATAGTATTATAATAAAGTATAGTATTATAATAAAGTATAGTATTATAATAAAGTATAGTATTATAATAAAGTATAGTATTATAATAAAGTATAGTATTATAATAAAGTATAGTATTATAATAAAGTATAGTATTATAATAAAGTATAGTATTATAATAAAGTATAGTATTATAATACACAATAAAACTGTAGTTTAGCAATTACATTTATTTTATTCCCAAATGTTAATATTTATCGCATCGCATCTGAAATCTAAACAATATCATATATTGAAATTCTCCATGTTCCTGAAAAACAACGAACAGGCACCATTCTGGATTAAGAAGAAGGTCTTTGACGCAGCAGCCACAGCAGGAGTTTTTTACGGATGCGAGACATGGTGGAAGAAATCAAAAGAGGCGGAGGTTGTATATAATGGTGAAGAGGTTATTAGGAGTTCGCCAAACAACATGCAATGATCTTGTATATGTGGAATCAGGCATTCCATCCGCACCAATTTATTTCAAAGAACGCCAATCTCGATTCATCAAGTCGATCTTGGATAGATCTTCACTAGTAGATCCAATACACATTTGTATTGAGATAGCCCTAAGCAACAAGACCAGTTCTAGTAAATATATCAACGACCTCGTCAGCATCTTAGACGAACCAGGAAGTATGCGACAATGGGAGCGGGTTAAACTGCAGCAACCGATCGCGATTAGCACGTCATCAAAGCGGCAAGCATACAAACTCCTGAACAATAGCTTGTCCACACCTGACATATATTCGACACGTGGATACAACGTTCCAGAATACTAGCGAGTGGATTGGACACGCTTTAGACTTTCCTCGCACAACCTACGTGTGGAAAGAGACAGGTGGGCAAGACTTCCAAGAGAGGAACGGGTATGCTCCTGCGATGGGAAATCAATCCAAGATGAGAGTCACGTAATATCCGATTGCCCACTAACCTCAGATCTTAGACTTGAATATAATATACAAGGAATAGCAGACTATCTGGAAATGCAAATTCCGCGAAGTATTAGCTTCACGTCTAAATTAAACAAGATATTTACATAACTCCTGTCCCTGTATGCATATAACACCGCGATAACTGAATTTAAGGTCTCAGCTAGATATATTTCTTAATTATCATTTATATTAGGCCCAAGTGTTTTTAGATCTGATCATTACTATTTTGTCGAGAAATATTATTTGAAATGTCCTAAGTTAGAATTATGAATCGAGACATATTATTAGGTCCTACCTTAGAATTTATGCAGTGTATATTTGATATTAATTTGACACATAATATTTGAATAATTACGTAATATACATATATATATAAGCAGTAAGTAGTGTCAGTGTGTTTATGAATTCTATGTATGTCAAGAATTCAATTCCGAATCGGATTCCCCCGGTGTCTTTCATGGACATCAGAATGTAAAATAATTGTAGGATGCAACAGTTTTACAGCCCCACCTAGATTAGGCATCGGGCTAGTGTGACCAACTACAGTAGAAGTACTGCATGGAAAGTCTAACACTTATACTGCCAGAAAAATGGTAGTAATCTGCATAAGACGGCCAAAACTCTGAAATAAACCTCCGGAGTCTGTTACCACCACTGCTTGATCCGTGATTTCCTTTAAACAAAAACTTAATCAAAACAAACGGCACTTTCACTATGTATCGCAGCTAGAGATCTCTGATCAATCTGCATTACAATGCTGAAATGCGTTACTTAATGCCCACAAAATATAAATAGACGTAAACATATATTTTACTTTATTATAGTGTCTGTCAAATCATGTCAATTTTAGTCGCATTTAAGATTCTAGGAGCCTTGGAATTAGTAGGGGCCTATCTACTCTACATTCTATGTCGTAAAAATAATGTACCAAAACCATGGAAAAATGTATGTAAACATTAATATTAAATTCAATGGAATAGTCCTATTGTATTCGACTACTTTCATGTTGTCACTCATTACGACATTATCGTCATGCACTGACTCCAATGTGGATCAGACTAGTACCAGTTGTCAGCGATACTGGCAGTTTGGAAAGGGGCCACATTCATTCCTGGCTAATACGAAACTAATCAACCACGTAATAACTACTCAGAAAGTTCGGTCAGTCATTGACTGTTCACGGAGATGTTTGAGGTGAGTTCAGCACTACTGTACCTGGTGGCAATTTCGTTACAATTTTGAAATATTTGCTTTAGTGGGTTAGCTTACTTATAAAAAATTTGTTAAATCGTTCACAGCCGGACAAAAGCTGTTACTATGTAAAGCTTATGTAAATCTTAAAAGATGTTACTATTACTTACTACAATGTAATAGGTATATTAATCTGACCCTTTGTGACCTTCTCCTGGACTTCTTCCCATTGCAACCAAATAAATTGTGTCTCTATCTGTTAGTTGTTGAAACTCACAATAAAAAAATGATTCCTTATGTAACTTACTTAGTTTAAAACATTAGTCAAGTACTCTATTTAGTTTAATGAAATAATTATTCAATAAATGTACTAGTGTAATCAGTTTTTCTATTTGATTTATGTGTGTGTAGTATAGTACTGTAGTTACTGTTATATTTTCCAAATACAATAAATTAATGAATTACATTTACTCTAACGTATATTAATGTTTCCTATAAAATTTAGTAAAGATTCTTTTTAATAAAATTAATTTAATATTGAATAATTATTAATTATTTAATTATCATTAATGTATAATTATTATTAAAACAATTTTTTTTATAGTAATAAACGATGTCGATCTATTAATCTTAGTCGAAGCGATAATAATAAAATCTGCCAGTTGAATGACCAATATGCAGAACTCGCTGACGCAAATTATCTTGTAAGCAGTGAATCATTCGACTACATGGCTGTTGGTGATTATAACACCGCAGATGATACCAGCTTATCTTTGGACAATAAACTACCTGTAAGTTAAGAAGTACTAATAATGTTTATTCATATATGGTGTTATAGGACTGTGCAAATTAGTATGTTATGATACACCCCTATGCAATGTGTGGACTCAATTTGGGCCGGTGGGTGTTCGTTATATAGTATTATTAATATTATGTTATTATATTTCGTCTATTCGTAGAAAATATCGTCGCCTTTTATTCAAGTTTATTTTAAACGATGTTTTAATTTAGGAATGCATTAACATACATTAAGTACTAAAAGTTTTAGTAAAATAATATTAAGCTTTTCTTATTAAAATAATATTAATTAGTGTTGTTGTCAGTCCCTATAAACAATGTTAGCGGATCCATACCGCTGCACGCCACCTACCGGGAGAAGGGGGGTTGATTTACGAATCACAACCAATATGATATTGCATACCAAGGAATATGAGGTGATGCAATGCTAGCTGGGAGATGGTTAATATCACATCTCAGGGGAGAGTCTAGCATAGGGCCGAGGGAACATGGGGTGACAGAAGTGGGGAAAAACCAACCATTGGGGTGGGGGGGGGGGGGCACATCTGGCAAGTATAACGTAAGTATCCATTGGTCGGTCGCCATGTAGGTGGGACTGTGTGGTGGGTTTCCACATAGTATCCATATAGCTGTTGGTCTAAATCAATTGTGTTGAGTTGGCTATTAATTCCTGTGGATGTCGGACGGTTTTCCACCGTCGCCAGTAGTGTCTATTGATTGTGCTATTGATTTGTCTACCGGTACTTATACACATATCAGCTATTATTAACAACGATAAACCAATAACTCTTGTGTTTTACTGGCCTACTGCCTTCAACTTTAACAGTGACCATAAACGCAGCGAAGCGTAGGTATCCACGATATCGATTTACCCGGTCGGGACGCCCTTGCCTGTCACAAACAACAACGTTTAGCACGAAGTGATATGTCAATTTGATCAGAACAGAAAGATAATTATTTTTAATACATTAACATAAAAATATACGGGTATGAAGTGAAAGGAAAAGTGTAATTGGAAGCTGTGGACCTTTTAATACCCGAGCAGTTGGGCTACGTCATTATCAGCAAAAGGTGGAGAAACAGCATTATCAACTGTGAGGCATACGATACAGCACATCCAACCCAATCTGTGTTAGAACATCATAATCTTGACTGCAGAGATCAGCCTCAGTATCTGAGCTATAAGTTGGTGCCAGTTCCCAAGAAGGGCAACCTAACACTCTATGGTTCTTTTCGGGAAATCTCATTGATCTCCATTGCTGCAAAGCTATACAATAGAATTCTATTAAATCGCATCAGGGATCCCATTGAGAGACTGCTCCGTGAAAATCAGAATGGGTTCCGTAAAGGTCGTGGGACCATGGAGCCCATTTTGGCACTTAGAAGGATAATTGAAGAGTTATCAAAAAAGAAAGACAGGCATCTGGCTGTTATCTTTGTTTACTTCTTCAAGGCCTTTGATTCAGTCTCTCGCTCACGTATGTTCAGCATACTTTCATTATATGGGATTCCTGATGAAATTATTGCAGCAATCAGATCAGTATACGATGGTTCGACAACATTTGTGTCTACTGTTGACGGTGACACAGAACCATTTGAAGTGTTATGGGGCGTCCTCCAGGGAGACACACTTGCACCTTTCTTGTTCATAATTGTTGTTGACTATGTTCTAAGCATGTCCTTAGATCATCATAATGATGATGGGGTGATGATAACTCCACCTACTGGCTCCAGAAGTCGAGGAAATCCTGCCAAGTACCTAACTGATCTAGACTTTGCTGATTACTTATGAGTACTCTCAGAATCACTAGAGGGAGCCCAACGGCTCCTCAGCTCATTAGAACATGCTGCTTCTAGTGTTGGTCTTTTTATTAACTCCAGAAAGACCAAAATTTTGACAGTTAACTTTGAAAGTCCTCAGCAAGTCTGTGATCGGATGAGCATAAGCTCAAAAGATGGTATGCTTGAGCATGTGGATGACTTCTGTTACCTGGGATCATGGATCCGGAAGTCAGGTGAGGACCTTCGAATACGTAAGGGAAAGGAATGGGCAGCCTTGAATAGGCTTTCCAGGATTTGGAAGTCACCGAGAATTAATCGGACACTTAAGGTCCGATTATTTAGAGCAGCAGTAGTTCCAGTACTCCTCTATGGGAGTCCATGCTGGGCTCTAACTGCTGAGGACACCAAATCTCTGGATGGCACATTCAGAAGAATGCTACGCCGGGTTCATTGTGTCAAATATAATGCACACATCTCCAACCAGACACTATATAACATTGGAGGTGTCTCATTGGTTCCCCCAAGCTTGACACTAGAACAAAATCGCCTCCGCTTTGCAGGACATTGCTTTCGCCGTGAGGACCAGCGAGTGCATAATCTTGTACTTTGGCAGCCTCATGGAGTGAATAAGCATGGTGGACAGCCCATGACTTTCTTGAGACGCATCTTAAAGGACACTGGCCTTGAAGATGCGGATGATCTAGCAAATGTCATGGGTGATAGGGAGTTGTGGCGGTGCAATTTTGTCGATAAGCCGGCACAGCATTATTAAAAATGCAGCTGCAATGCAGCATGCCGATCCTAGTAGTAGTAGTATACGATATAGCACGTCCAACCCAATCTGTGTTAGAACCTCGTAATCTTGACTGCAGAGATCAGCCTCAGTATGAGAGTCAGTAAACTCAAGACAAGCAAGCGAATTAATTATTATAATGTGTATATTTTTTATATCTTTGAGAAACCGAGAAATATACTGCAGTAAAGGGGATGCATATACCGTAAAAGTTCAAAACCATTTTGATGTACTACAGTCAATGGATAAAGACCAGTCTGCAACTTCTATCTGTCTGAATATAATAAAAGCATATTCCACAGAAACCTATTCGGCAACAGATATCATTCGATATCATATGAAATTTAGAAGATATTAAGATTTCCTCAAGATACAAATTAAATAGCAACTAACAGCCAAAGACTTACATGTCAAACCGTAAATTAGGTATCTTATTGGAAAGGAAACTGGAAACGAAGCTGGAAAAGAAGGAGCCCCTAAAGCTGAAAACATGTTGGGAAATTGAAATATCACTTCTGAAACTTGCTTGGGCAGCCACCAATAATCGACGTCAGCCCTGCAATTACTACTAGGATCGGCATGCTGCATTGCAGCTGCATTTTTAAGAATGCTCTGCCGGCCTGTCGACCTAATTGCGCCACCACAACTCCCTATCACCCATGACATTTACTAGATCATCCGCATCTTCAAGGCAGGTGTCCTTTAAGATGCGTCTCAAGAAAGTCATGGGCTGTCCACCATGCTTATTCACTCCATGAGGCCGCCAAAGCACAAGATAATGCACTGGCCGGTCCTCACGGCAAAAGCAATGTCCTTCATAGCGGAGGCGGAATTGTTCTAGTGTCATGTTTGGGGAACCAATGAGACACCACCAATGTTATATAGTGTCTGAATGGAGATGTGTGCATTTTACTTGACACAATGAACCCGGCGTAGCATTCTTGTGAATGTGCCATCCAGAGATTTGGTGTCCTCAGCAGTTAGAGCCCGGCATGGACAGCACTACAATAATAACCCTACAAGACGTAGTCGACTTGGGAGAATCGAAATTGCGCCAACCATAACAGAACATATAGTCAAATATAAGAACTAATTTCTCTATTTCTATGATTTTTCGAACGTCTTTGATATACATAATACACCCCTCATGGTGCTTTTACTCCCGATGTAATTGCAGTATTATAATTTAAATAATAAGAAAACTTTATTTAGTTATACATTTTGATGCACCATCAAATTGTTGTGTTGTTGTGTTTATAGTAATTAAATTAATTATAATAATTAATATTAATATATATAGATCCCGTTATTTAATTAAAATAATATTTAATATAGTTAGTTACAAACAATTTCAATTAATGGCCATATCTAAAATTACATTATTCAACAGTGTCTCTGTAACCACCAGCAACCCGATGGAGAAGACAGTTGCAATCTTCGATATAAAAGCGGTTAGTGGCAAACATAAATAAATTTAATAGATTTATTAATTTATTTGGAATAAATATATCAATTAATTTCCACAGTAAAGTAGTTCTAACAAAATACGAATTGATATCTAACTAAAAACGTATGTTGTAAAAAGGGAGCTATTTAGCAATAATTGGAAAGTGGCAATATTTATATATATATATTGCATATCATATATATATATATGGTGTAATAACGTTTTTTTTTTGGAACATTCAACTGACACTATTGAATTTGGCCCCATTTCGTCAAAATTAAAGCTATGGAGAACAGTAATTGGTGGGGTAGCTCAGTTGGTTGAGCGCCGGGCCTGCAATCTAATGGTTGTAGGTTTAGTACCAGTTAAATAACTGGGAGCAAATCTTGGGATTGGAGTAGCGCCCACCCCTACCCTCGGGTAGCAGCTATCGACAGAGGAGCCTTCGGGTCGTCTCCGGCCTCGGCCGACTGTTTGCCTTGCTTGCTTTGCTTGAACAGTAATAAAAGATAATAAATCAATTACCCTGGCACAACTCGAAATTTGTACATGTTCAACCTATGAGTCAATAATCGCAAAGGTCATAAAAGCGCAGATGAGAGTGCACTCAAACAAAAAAACAGGATATGACGAAAATAAAGTTATTATTGAGGAAACTTGTTGTAAGATCATGTCACTGACGTCATACACAAGTAATAAGTAAAAAAGTAAAAAGTAAAAAAGTAATAAGGAATTTTTATTACGTGTGCAAGATAAAGGATCAAAAAGATTTGTAATAACAAAAATAGAAGATTACGAAAAAGGAGTTACAACATACCTAAAAAGCAATAATCAGTTTAAACAGCATGGCGAAGATGACCCAACACCAAAGTATATAAAGGACATTGAGAAATTCGTTCACAAGTGGAATCACGTAGAAGTTATTCGCAACAATAAAAATTAGATAGTGAATAAAGACGCAAATGCAGGAACTGCTTTTGCAAATGTTAAGACACACAAGAGAGATTGGGCACTTAGAAAATATTATCCTGTTGCGGAACTGCGTCTGAGAATTTAGGCAAGTTATTGGAATATCTTTTGAAACCCCTAGCAATGCAACACAACTCGTATATTAAGAATACTTTGCACTTACTAGACAAAATTGAATTGTTCAACAACAAGTACGCAACACTTCCAGACAGTGCAGAGTTTGCTTGTTTAGATATAACAAATTTTTTCCCAAGTGTTGATAATGCCGATGGCCTCGACAGTATCAGAGAATTACTTGAAATGCATCAAGACCTTTTATTACCAGAATCGCCGCCCCCTGAATGTATTTTAGAAGGTTTAGAACTTTGCTTAGTAACAAACAATTGCAGCTTCTATAGTCAACATTATACACAGGCTAGTGGGTCAGCTATGGGTCCCTCATATTCATGCACTTATACAGACGGTTATGGTGCTCGCAAGATTGACACAGTGGCGTATAAAAGCACAAATGCTCCAGAAGAATATGGTCGCTACCGAGACGACATTTTGGCATTATACTTAACGGATATAGACGTTAAATTAGAAAGTTTCACATCTGATTTAAATAATGAAGTTAAACCAGGCAAAATAACATTTTGCATCGAGCAGAAAGGAAAGTCAGTAAATTACCTAGATCTCAAAATATATATTGATGAAGAAGGCTTACACAGATACGTATTTTAAACCTCTAGACGTACATCAGTACTTGCACAACACCTCCTCTCACCCTGAAGAATATAAAAAATGTATTCCTTATGGTGTGGCCCTACGCCTCCGACGCAATTGTAGTCAAAATGATGCCTTGTTTGGTCACCTTGTAAACTTCGGCGCAGCTTTTGTTGCACGAGGTTGGGATGTTGGTGAAGTAACAAAACAATTTGCATCAGCAGCTGTTCTAGAACACAAGAAAAGCAGGGAAAAAGAAACAAAAAAGAGACCAGAGAAAGAAACAATATACCATGTTGTTAAGAACGAGCCAAAAATGCCTTCATTGCCCAGAATCATATCAAAACACAAATCAAGTTTCATGCATGACCCCGAGCTAAATAACTTTTTCAATAAACTGAAAATAAAGGTAGTCCACCGACGTGCACCAACATTACAGAACCATCTAGCACCATCGAGGTACAAAATTCCAGAACTGGACGAGGGGGACAAGAACCAATCAAGAAAGGGAGAAGCAACGTATTGCACTAGGACAAAGTGTGTACCATGCCAGTCAATAATGCCTTTAAAAGTGTTCGCATCAACAGCCAGGAATAAAAAGTTTAAATACAAGATAAATGATAATTTAACATGTGACACGAAAAATGTAATTTATTTAGTAAACTGTCTTAAATGCAGAAAACAGGGAGTCGGATCAGCAATGAACTTCAAGGCAAGAATATCTAATTACAAATCACAAATAACAAACAAGAAAAAACCATCTTGTAAAATTGACCAGCACTTTATCCAAGCAGACCACAACTTCAACGACTTTAGGATAACACCCATAGAGAGAGTTACAAATCTAAATAGCGAAACATTGAAACAGGCACTGAGAAGAAAAGAGGGTTACTACCAGACAAACTTGCAGACGCTTGAGCCATATGGTTTAAACTCAATAAACGAAGCCGTGATTAATTCTAAAGGAATGGAAGCGTTCAAACCAGACTGATTAATATCTCACAATGAATAATAAGAAATTCAATTATATACATTTATAATAACCTAGGGAACAATATTTATTAGAATATACAGTAATCATATTTATGGAAATAAATACATGAATAAGACTCATGTCGAGTCGAAAATTTGTAAAATAAATATTTTCTTTTTGTAAGATATTGGTTTTTATTTTGCTTTGTAGCATATTATTGTTGTTATATTTACAAACCGGATCTTACCCTCACGGTTGTTTTCAATCCGTTATACCGGTGCAATTAATTAAATATAATATTATATAATATACATAATATTGTAATATATATAATACTCCGGGCTTTGATACTGAATGCCCTACCCCCCCCCCCCTTTCACCAGTGTCTATAGCTGATATGATTACACAATATGCCCATTACTTGCCCGAAGGGAGACTTGATGGGCACATTGAAGTACCGTAATATTCGTGTGTGTTTCACACCCTTTAAGTTTAGTCAAGCTGTACATCCAGTAATGAAAAACATCTAGGCTAATGGCTTGTGGACTTCGAGTGATGACAGCAACGTATTGTTGTGCTTCTGCAGCTGACCTCGCCATTATAAGGATGCTATCCGCATAAGAGACGACGCCCAGCCAGACGTCACCAAGTTTCCATCCATAACCTTGTTCATCTAACTTGGGGTAGGTGTCTCTTGATGCCAACTATGTCATTGCCAGAGGAAATGTAAGTGACATCCATACAGAGAGATTTCCAATAAAATAGTACCACACCTCCCATTCCTCTAACCCCGACCTATCCCAAACCTATCATCTTATACTGGTGAACTGATTTCTGCAGCTGTTGTTGATGCTTTAGAAGATTGGGGAGTTTCAGATCAGGTTCAGGCAATGTCTTTTAATACCACTGCTGTTAATACTGGGGGAAACAGTGGAGCATGAGTAATGATTCAGGAGAAGTTTGGGGCCGAAATCTTCATAATTTATCTTGCCGACACCATATCCTAGAAATTTTGGTAGATAAGGTATTTATCGAATGCCTTGGCCCATCTACAGGTCCCAACATACTCCGTTCAAATGGTTTAAGCAACACTGGAGTTATATTGCTACTGATGAGTTTAATGCAATGGATAATGAGTTTATTCAAAAGGAAATGCCTGTTGATTGGCACACTGATGTTATCAAGTATTTCACTACTACTAGGATCGGCATGCTGCATTACAGCTGCATTTTTAAGAATGCTGTGCCGACTTGTCGACAACATTGCGCAGCCACAACTCCCTATCACCCATGACATTTGGTAGATCATCCGCATCTTCAAGGCCAGTGTCCTTTAAGATGCGTCTCAAGAAAGTCATGGGCTGTCCACCATGATTATTCACTCCATGAGGCTGCCAAAGCACAAGATTATGTACTGGCTGGTCCTCACGGCAAAAGCTATGTCCTGCAAAGCGGAGGCGACTTTGTTCTAGTGTCAAGCTTGGGGGAACCAATGAGACACCTCCAATGTTATATAGTGTCTGTTTGGAGATGTGTGCATTGCACTTGACACAATGAACCCGGCGTAGCATTCTCGTGAATGTGCCTTGTAAAATTATGCATTATATGCATTCTGTTCTATCTAACTATAACAGCTATTTTTTTCATGTTGCGAATAATAATAATGATAATTATATATGATAATATATTTTAGGTGATGGCATATGGGGCGAATGGGGAAAATGGGACAACGATGTACAAAGTGAGTGCACCGACAATCAAAACGTAATCGCGAAAAGAACATGTGATACACCACAAAGACCCATAGGAGTGACTTCTTGTATTGGCAGTAACAAACGTTGCGAGGTGGATCCAGGTTAGATTCAATACAGACCTTATTAAATGACCTTCAGTAATACTAATAAAAAATAAACTGGATTGAAAGTTATGAAGAAGACTGTTACAAACTATGTCAATATAAAACCGAAAATACATCAAATTACAGCTAACACTGTTCTTCAAATAACCCCATACCTCATATATAGATATAATTATTTAATCATTGTGTAGAAACAATCACTAGTACTGTACTCGCTGTACTAAGGTCGATGAGAACCACAATATTTGGAATAACATATTATTATGCCAAATATTTTGATAACAATTAAACATTTGGATTTATTAAGTGCCACACAATGCTAGCACTGTCTTACCTAGAATTACTACGAGTATTACTATGGCATTTGGTAATCTAAACTTACCAACGGTTGTTCATATCAGATATAGTTCTATTAATAGTTTATTTAAAATAATTGACTCATCGGATAATTCTATAGTTAGGACTATTCGTAATATGTAAGTAAGAAATACTTACTGCTGCTGAATAGAGTTGCCTCTTAGTGTCTTCAGGTCCTTCTAGGACTGTATATATACTGTATTTATATGTAACAAAACATATACAAAAACAATTAAATTTCTGTAACTAAATGTATTAGTTCTAGAACAAAATTTATTTGTAAATATAATACTAACATGGACACTCACAAAATAGCTAGCTTCTACCTTTTATGATACAGCTACTACCTCATAATCATCCATTAGGGCAACGAATTTGAACAATTCTTTGGCCATTTTTGCGAAATTTTGCAAACTTTATTAATATTATTTATTAATACTTATTATAGGTAGAACTACGGAAACATCAAAATTTCTGGAAGGCCTAAACAAATACATGATGGACGTCTAGAATATTATTTTATACCATCCGGACCTTGAACATATACACCCGTAATATAGTGTCATTTTCTGATGACACGGACCCACCCCCCCCCCCCCCCCAAATTTTTCTACAAATCTTTATCATATTGCTTGAAATCAAAACATATAACTCAGTAGGATGTAACGCAGTAGGTATGTATGTATGTAACTGATTAAACTAATTAAATAAATAATCTATTTGTAGTATTACTCAATACTCATATGTAAGGTATATTCATATCTCATGTATAGCCGCTATTTCTACTAATTACTTTTTTTTCAATGGCTATCCGCAAACCAATAAGCATCACGATTAATCAGAACCATCCTTGTAAAATATGCCGTGCAGAGGTAAGGCAGAATCACCAGGCACTCTGTTGCGACCATTGCAATGAATGGCTACACTTAAAATGTATCTCGCTGACCCTCTCCCGAAAAGACTACACTAACTTCCAAAACTCAAACTGGTTCTGCCCCTACTGCAAAGCTATACAATAGAATTCTATTAAATCGCATCAGAGATCCCATTGAGAGACTGCTCCGTGGAAATCAGAATGGGTTCCGTAAAGGTCGTGGGACCATGGAGCCCATTTTGGCACTTAGAAGGATAATTGAAGAGTTATCAAAAAAGAAAGACAGGCATCTGGCTGTTATCTTTGTTGACTTCTTCAAGGCCTTTGATTCAGTCTCTCGCTCACGTATGTTCAGCATATTTTCATTATATGGGATTCCTGATGAAATTATTGCAGCAATCAGATCAGTATACGATGGTTCGACAACATTTGTGTCTACTGTTGACGGTGTTACAGAACCATTTGAAGTGTTATGGGGCGTCCTCCAGGGAGACACACTTGCACCATTCTTGTTCATAATTGTTGTTGACTATGTTCTACGCATGTCCTTAGATCATCATAATGATGATGGGGTGATGATAACTCCACCTACTGGCTCCAGAAGTCGAGGAAATCCTGCCAAGTACCTAACTGATCTAGACTTTGCTGATGACTTAGGAGTACTCTCAGAAACACTAGAGGGAGCCCAACGGCTCCTCAGCTCATTAGAACATGCTGCTTCTAGTGTTGGTCTTTTTATTAACTCCAGAAAGACCAAAATTTTTACAGTTAACTTTGAAAGTCCTCAGCAAGTCTCTGATCGGATGAGCATAAGCTCAAAAGATGGTATTCTTGAGCATGTGGATGACTTCTGTTACCTGGGATCATGGATCCGGAAGTCAGGTGAGGACCTTCGAATACGTAAGGGAAAGGCATGGGCAGCCTTGAATAGGCTTTCCAGGATTTGGAAGTCACCGAGAATTAATCGGAAACTTAAGGTCCGATTATTTAGAGCAGCAGTAGTTCCAGTACTCCTCTACGGGAGTCCATGCTGGGCTCTAACTACTGAGGACACCAAATCTCTGGATGGCACATTCACAAGAATGCTACGCCGGGTTCATTGTGTCAAGTACAATGCACACATCTCCAACCAGACACTATATAACATTGGAGGTGTCTCATTGGTTCCCCCAAGCTTGACACTAGAACAAAATCGCCTCCGCTTTGCAGGACATTGCTTTTGCCGTGAGGACCAGCCAGTGCATAATCTTGTACTTTGGCAGCCTCATGGAGTGAATAAGCATGGTGGACAGCCCATGACTTTCTTGAGACGCATCTTAAAGGACACTGGCCTTGAAGATGCGGATGATCTAGCAAATGTCATGGGTGATAGGGAGTTGTGGTAGTGCAATTTTGTTGACAAGCCGGCACAGCATTCTTAAAAATGCAGCTGCAATGCAGCATGCCGATCCTAGTAGTATGGGATGCTGTTCTGAACATGTTTACTATGATAGGATAGATGAGCTTTAAATACTCAGGTATTTTAAAGACCTCAGGGGGGAACACCATCTACTCCACTGGCATGCTTGGTCTTAATGCTCTTTGCAGCAGCCTTCACTTCTTCAAAGGAGATATCGCCAATTGGAATATCTGGGAGTACAGACTCTGACACTATTACTTCTATAAAGTTATTGGGCAATACCATGTCATTTTCAAAGGGGGCCTTCCAACATAGGCAATCAGCTGATGATTCTCCCTTAACCTTTGTGGTTGGTTGGGTTTTCCTCCCAGTAAGCAAGTTGATCGATTTCCATGCCTGGGATGATTACCTGCTGTCGTCAGCATCTTTAATGGCATCAAGCTGTTGGTTTATAAGTTCCTGTAGAATAACAGAGTACTGCCTGTTCAGGGACCTAGCTGCAGCTTTAACTGCATTCTTGGCCACTGTAGTCTGTTTGAGTCGGGACTCTTTCTGCGCCTTATAGAGGTCATTTCGGCACTTCTGAATTTTGTTGTCAGTCCAGGGGGCCCTTTTCCTGTTTTGAGAGTATACAGGAACTGTTTCTGCAGCTGCTAACTTAACTGCTTCTGTGAAGGCAGCATAGCCCTCACAGTGATCTGCCGCCTCAGAGGCAAGAACCTCATATACCTGTTGCTCAGCTGTAGTGTGAAGCTGGATCTCACATTTGGCTGTTGCAACAGAGAGGACCAGTCATGACGCGGCAAGGCAGATTTCGTTGTTGTGCTAGCACCCAGACTAAGTCTTACCTTAGCCACAATAAGGTGGTGATCACTGGAGAAGGGTCGAAGTGTAAATGCATTACAGTCTTGTATAGAGCTCCTGTATTTCTGGTGAAACAGAATATGGTCTATCTGGGACTTGTGACCACTGGGTCCACTATGAGTCCATAGCTTTCCAGTTCGCTTCTTGAACTGGGTTCCAGCCGAAAACAATCCATTTCCAGAGATAAAATCCTGAAGATGGACAGAATTTCGGTTAACACTATTGCTATAGACCCAGGGCGATGTAGGTGATTGATGCAGACTTGCATTGGACAGAATTTCGGTTAACACTATTGCTATAGACCCAGGGCGATGTAGGTGATTGATGCAGACTTGCATTAAAGTCTCCCAGGAATGTTAAGAATGCATGCTGATCCACTCCATCAGTAGCTGCTTGTAGATTGTGGTAGAAATTTTCCACCTCCTCTACAGGGGCAACACTAGTTGGAGAGTAGCACACAATCAGAACCACCTTAGGAAACTTCTTAGCCAGTCTCCCAGAACATGAGAAGTGGCAACGGATGATGCGGTTAGAGATTTGGTCTATTTTGTCCAATGCTGCATGTGCAGTTGGATTCATCAATAGACCAATTCCACCATTGCCACTATCATCTGCTGACGCGAGGGCGAGTCGCCAACTGCCCCCCATGTCTTTAATCAGAACCTCATCAGTCTGTCCAGTCTGCATTCAATGTTCCTGAATACCCACTGTGATAAGAGAAAGCTTATGCTTAGTGTCTATAGGTCATGGGCTTCAACTATAATCGGCCTGCAGCATTGAAACTGCGCTTGAGATGCTACGTATTTGAGGGTCCTCACCTGGGTTGTGGCCAAGGAGCCACCCAAGCATATCGACTGGAATCTGGGCTAGCAGAGGCAGAGAACAGATCCTTAGGGTTGTACTGTTTTTCTCGCTGGAACATTGGAATTAGGTGGACTATCTGAGTATCAGTGTCAGTTGGTTTTGTTTATTGTTTTGGTTAACAAAACCGATACTGCAACCTGCTCCTTTCCCTTAAGTTAAATTAAATGAAGTTTTTAAAGCCACAAAACACATATTTGGTGAATTGCACCATTAACTTCTCGAGGTACATCACAGGTTAGTTTTTGAAGCCTGTGTTTCGCTAATTACTACAGTATGATAACCTCGAACAATTATTATCATAAAACAAGTTAGATGACTATATCACAATCAATAAATTAATTGGATTATTATTAAATTATTGTTTCTCATGATTCATTTCATTTCATATGATAATATAATTATTTATTTTAAATATTCAGGAAACATAGCCAGAGGAAAACCAACAGGTCAAAGTAGTATATATACCCAATCGATACAGGTAAACCCATCAATGGCAGTCGATGGTAATACTAATGGTGATTGGGCGGCTGGCTCCTGTACCAGTACAAACATCAATGCAGCAGAATGGTGGTGGGTTGATCTTCAGGCGAATGTTGCTGTGGGACAGGTTCATTTCTACAATAGAGTTGATTGCTGCGGGGCGCGATCAGCTGGAGCCAGGGTATGATACTGAACCAGGGCATTCTAAACAACAGCTCTGGCAACCTACTAGAACAGTAGTGTTTACCGTAATGCAGTACTATGTATCACCAAACAGGCATAAATAATTTAATCCCACCTGTTGTTGTTTACTAGGCTGTTCATGGCGGTCTTCTCAATCATGTAGGGTATAATTATTGTTTATGGTTGTCTGGTCTAATCACTGAAACATTGGCATACTTATTAGCCATTACACTAATTAGCCTAATACTGTATTTACCCAGTAGAGTATATTAAGGCCAAGGTGCACATAGCTGGAAAGCTATAAACAATATTATAATAATGTACATTGTTTACTGCAGTTGAAAATACACCTGTCATTCTAGGCTTCCAGTTTTCTCTAGCACTCCTGCGAATATTAAGTTTTCTAGGCCTACATGTGTAAATTATTTTTGTAATTAATTTCATATGTTATTGTAGATATTTATTTTACTACTACAGTTACTACTACTTGGCATCTCACTGCTAATTAAGGTTCACCCAGGCAGAGTTGGATAGTTCTGAAAGAGGACAATTATCGAAAGCTAACGAAAGCTACTGAAAGTAATGCGAAAATTATCGAAAAGGTTAAAGCAGGGGCGAAAGCTATCCATCTACTGATAGGGGTCACATTTTGCACTTTCAAACTTCAGACATCATTCATAAACAAATAAGATATGGGCTCTAATTCAAATATTTGCCGTTTAATTTTAAATAAACCTTTGCGAAACATACTACATTCACCGATGCAGTACAGCAGTAAGGATTGTTGTAATACAATGCTAGACTAGGCTACTGCAGTAGAAGTACTGGGGCCCTCCCTACTCCTGTACTCTGCTACCATCAGATTCAGTCCGGTTACTGTCTGACCGCATGGCAGCGCATTACTGCATTACAGCATTAAGGACTGAAGGATGGCTTACAGTACAAACTGAGTACTGGTAAATTTTCCACCAATTCTTAGTTATTGCCATGGTGGAAATTCCAGACGAGGTAGGACTGCAATATATGTGAGCGATTCTTTGAAAGTATCTGAATGTCCTGAGTTCCAGATTGTGGGACTCAAGAACTCATGGGTTAAAATTTCCAGATCGGGCTCCAAGTCCATTATTATTGGCTCAATTTACCGCACAGATGCTGTATCTCCAACCGATTACTTAACCCTATATAACGCTACGCTCAACAGACTTACTGAAAAAAACTTAAACACAATTATTACTGGTGATATAAATACAGAAGTATACAGAAGGAAAATAGATACTATAGCAAATACAGAAGGATTATACTAATTTACTGAACTCCTATGGATATATAAAAATTCTAAACCATCCAACTCGCATTGATCCTAAGTTGATTTCTGCAACTCTTCTAGACCACATAATTACAACATTACTACTGCAGTTTCGAATGCGGGTACTTTCAATTGCAAAATAGGTAACTGCGATCACCACTCGACTTTCATCATCCTTCAAAAATTTATTGTGTTTTTAACAATCCAAAACCTCGAACATCTTATGACTTTTCAAAATTCGATGCTAAACGCTTTCTTCGGGATATTAACTCAATGTCCAATTGGACTTACATGGATGAATCAATTCCTTTGCATTTAAAATTTGACCACTTTTACAAAGACTTTACGAAAATATGTACTGACAATTTACCTACTCAAATTTATAACCACAAAAATCGACCGATTAAACCTTGGATTAGTGACAGCTTTACAGGAGCTCTATACAAGACTGTAATGCATTTACACTACGACCCTTTTCCAGTGATCACCGCCTTATTGTGGCCAAGGTAAGACTTAGTCTGCGTGCTAGCCGAACAACGAAATCTGCCTTGCCACGGCATGACTGGTTCTCTCTGTTCCAACAGCCAAGTGTGAGATCCAGCTTCACACTACAGCTGAGCAACAGGTATGAGGTTCTTGCCTCTGAGGCGGCAGATCACTGTGAGGGCTATACTGCCTTCACAGAGGCAGTTAAGTTAGCAGCTGCAGAAACAGTTCCTGTATACCCTCGAAACAGGAAACGGGCCCCCTGGACTGACAACAAAATTCAGAAATGCCAAAATGACCTCTACAAGGCGCAGAAAGAGTCCCGACTAAAACAGACTACAGCGGCCAAGAATGCAGTTAAGGCTGCATCTAGGTCCCTGAACAGGCAGTACTCTGTTAATTTACAGGAGCTAATAAACCAATAGGTTGATGCCATCAATGATGCTGACGAAAGCAGGCAATCATCCCAGGCATGGAGATTGATGAACTTGCTTGCTGGTCGAAAAAGCCAACTATTGTTTAAGTCTTTAGGGTTTAGCAGGTCTTCGTGTCTGGTCATCTGATGAAGCAGCTTTAGCTTTAGCAAAGTGGAAACCGACCGATCGAATACATGCACATCCATCCCAATATTGTTGAAAAGCAGAGACTTTGCTTCCAATATCTCTTCTGGTGTATAACTTTTTAAACAGACTTCGGTTGTTACCTCGAAGGTACACGTAGACAGCCCCTGAAGTAACACGCACAACACTGGGTTGACAATGATCGTGCCATTTCCAGTTCTCCCGCCTGAGCTGGGTTGGGCAGTAGTTGACCTACCGGTAGCCTCGCCTTCAGCACCCCTGCCACTAGTTGGTCTCTCATCCTCCCGTTCCCGCAGTACATCATACGGGTTAGCTGTCGTTATCCCGTTCCCCGATAGACTTCTCCGGGACATTGACATCATTCGTCGCCAATACAGCAATATTCCAAATTAAAACTTAATTCACAGTCTGGTGGTTTGACAGTTTCGGTAGGTAAGTAGGGCAGTAGGGTATGTGTGACTGAGATAACTGAGATAATATTGTTGTCCTGGCAGGGTATATATGGCTCCATATGTGGGTTTATTAAAGGAATATTGTTTAAGTCTTTAGGGTTTAGCAGGTCTTCGTGTCTGGTCATCTGATGGAGCAGCTTTAGCTTTAGCAAAGTGGAAACGTCGTGGGTTCGATCCTCACATGGGCCAGCACAGTTTTCGTTTCGGCACGAATGCTTTAAAGGGAACAGCCAGGGCGCATCTCTGCCTTGCATCCTTAAGTGGTAGCTAAATGAGTACTGGAGTTTCCTCTGGGGAGTAAAGTTCTGGGGGGACCGCCCTGGTAATAAGTCGTCAGACTTTGTGCGTAATTCCTGGCCTAGTGGCTGAAGAAAATTTACTTGTTTTTTCCTTTAATTGATTTATGCCATTTTCATGAACATCAAACCGACCTTTCTAGGGTCAGTTAACTTTTCTACAATGTGTTATTTATTGTATGAGTTGGTGGGAAACAGCGGTATTCCTATTCAATATCTCTATTGCATAGCTATTCATATATAAACAAAATGTTCCAGAATATTATGAATTTATTAATTAGAATAAATGGCCTTCAGCGAACATTACTTCTGGCAATCTTTGAACGCCTATATCTCAGCTGTTTCTCAACGAAATTCAAATATTGTTACATATTTCGAATCCTTGCAAAGCAAGCTTTCAAAGATATGAAGAATTACGACTAATGTGAAGAATGGCCATGATACGGAAGGTGCGATTTTGCAGAAGACACTTATTTAAAACGTTTATAAAAAATAGGGGGTGTCATCCATCAGAAAGTGACACTATATTACGTACATACTGACTGTTTATTCTAATAATTTGGTAAGCCAATCTTGCGCGTTATACTTTATTGTTTAGTGAAGGGGCACATTATAATAGGCAATAAGAACAAATAACTTACAGGCAGTTTATTGACCAAAGATAAGCTGGTATCATCTTCAGTGTTGTAATCACCAATAGTCATGTCGTCGAATGATTTAGACTAGGCCCTACAGGTGGCAAGTCGATGCTTAGAAACTGGTACTTATTGTTTACACTGCTTATAAGATCATTTGCGTCAGCGAGTTCTGCATATTGGTCATTCAACTGGCAGAATTTGCTATTATCGTTTTGGATAACATTTATCGATCGACAGCGTTTGTTGCTGAAATGAACACAAATAGTGTAATCTGCATCTGAGGAGTGACTTGAAGTATCGTTATAGGCTTTGCTTTGTATGAGCTCACTTTCTAGTCTCATAAGGGCACTGTAGGAAAATTGTGCAGCTGAAGTTCTGCAGCGATTGTGTGTATACATTATATTCATTTATGCACCAACTTGGTTTAACATCCGTTTACAGTGGCAAATGTAATAAGTGGTAAATAAGCTATGGAGCTTATCATTTTCTGAATCTGATTAAATTATGTAGTTCACATCTAAGCTCAGTTGAAATGAAATTTGTCCTTCCCGTCCTAAATAATGGTTCTTATTACGGCCATAGTGAATCTGTTATTCTAGCCATGTTAGCTTCAACTGACAAGGATGTGAGATTATCTGCAGTTGATATTATTCGAAAGATCAGAGTTGATCTTCTCAGTGCCCCTCCTGGGGGGCGTATCTCTGAGAAACCAATTATAACTGGAGAAGAATGTACCATGATGGATTTGCTTAATTCCAATAGTACAAATCACCAACCCCCTCTTGTTTCGAAGACCACCCTTTATGATTTAAATAGTAAGGTGGCAGAACAACCACTTGTTATTGAGATCCCCTGTCATAATCAAAACGTGGAAAGAATCGTTCAGACTGTTAGCAAAGCTTCTCTTCGTGTTTGTGGTCAGGATACAAGAGATGGATTAATTAGAAATCAACTATTAAGCAGATCTGAGATGTCATCATTTTCTTCCAAAAAATATTTCCCGAAAATTAAGCTTTCCAAATAAATAACTTTTATACTGTATTATTGAAGTGTGAATAAACTCCGAGACTATCTCTTATTATCTGATTATTATAATTATAACTCATTCAAGTGAATGAAAGTGAATTAATATATCAATGAATTTTTGTTTTTTGTTTTGAATTTTCTCAAAATTTGCAAGTATTGCCAAATATTGAAAAATTTAAAGAATTGCATTGTTTTTGAAAATTGGCAATTTTTGAAAAAATTTTATGTTTTTGAAAATTTTGTAGTGGGGTGCAGACATAAATATTTGTGATTAAATTTGGTTTGCACATATAATCGGCTTATATGAATAAATTTAATGCCAGAAATTAATAAAAAAGCTCACTTTCGCAATCTCAGATATTCACCTATCGGTATCACTTTACGCCGATTGGTCAATTATTCCAACGAATGGTGGGGGGGGGGGGGGGGGGATGAAACTTTTTTTGTTTTTTGTTTTTTTTCCACTCAGGTGATGGCTGTGCCAGTTTATTTTCAACAGAAAATTTAAAAATCTAAAAAAAGTTTTATATGGCCCACCCTACTACCCCCCCCCCCCCCCCCCATGCCATGATGACAGTACCTCTCAAGCTATTATTGTAGCATTTACTATTCCATTCTTTTATTATCGATTCTTTTATGATTCTTCGATTATTACTTTCGCCTTCGATTCTGTCCATACACATTGTTACTAACCGGCACGGGTGTAAATAATTAACACTGGTTTCTTTGCGGAGGAGGTGCATGCCCCACATAAACTCATTCAGCTAAAAATGTTTAAATAATTAAATCGTCAATTGATTAGTTTTAATAGGATCTCCTATTACAGATTCCGGCTATTACGGCAAATAAAAACCATAAAAAAATTAATTTCCGTTGATAATGGTGACAATCCAACATTTCGCTTCTTTTCTTTAATTTGAAAAAGCACATGATTTAATCTCTACAGTTCATATTCATGGTCATTATACCATTAAATTCATACCAAAAATTTTTTAAACAGCACTTTATTTACTTTATAACTATTTAACACAATTATGGGTTTCTGCAAGTTGTCCCAGTGTCTAACAAAATAGCTGGTTATACCACATAGTGAGTTACTAGGGCGCGCTACGAATATGACTTAAGATGGTTAAAATGTTTGGTGGGTATTTGTTTTGAATTATTAAGGTTGCTATTTTTAGAAAAACATCCATGGATATAGCCATTCAAACTACCATATAATTTTTCAGATTTGGTCAGTGAAGGTTTTCTTAGGCTTTAAGTTTTAAAACAGATGTTAATCATGGAACATGGCAATGGCAACATGGGCCACTTTTATAGTTCAAGGCGGGGTAGCTCAGTTGATTGAGCGCCGGGCCTGCAATCTAATGGTTGTAGGTTCAGCCCCGCCAGGGTCCACTCAGCCTTTCATCCACTAGGGTCGATTAAATGAGTACCAGTTAAATAACTGGGAGCAAATCTTGGGATAGGAGTAGCGCCCACCCCTACCCTTGGGTAGCAGCTATGTTTGCCGACTGTTTGCTTTGAAATGCAACTGTGTTTCTCTCATATATCTAACTAGAGACGGGCCTAGCGGCCCGTGAAGCAAGTCGTAGGAGACAGTACGAATCAAGTAAAAGCTTTTTGTTCTGTCTGATAAATCAATTAGTGTGAGACTAGTCCCGGTGGTGTACGAAAATTTTTCTAGACAACTCCAAACTATAATTATTATGTTGTAATCATCTAATGAATTATAAAAGCTGTTGTGATTATAGAAGATAGAGAGCAGTTAGCGAAATGATTATTTTATTCTATCGGATAGAGTAGTCGGAGTCTCACAAAGGAGTCGAGGTGTCAATTGATTAATAATAATAACAGCAGTTGTCATGAATTCAATACAATCGCGCACAAGAAGTGATAAGACATATTCGTTCTTATTTTTGTAATAAATAAAACAAGTTGAGATGTTTCAATGTAAACCGCGATTAACAATTTACACTGTTCAATGTAAACCACGATATTAATTAAATATAACAATTATATTATTATTATAACAGATTTTTATATTTCAAATAATAATGTTAGCCTTATGGAGAATCATTTTGAGGATGAGTAAATATTTAGCCTTATAAGCATGCAGCCTCCACAGTATTAATGTTGGCACAAAGATTTCAAAATAAAGCAATAATGCGATGAGAGCATAGTACAATACACTGTGTAGCCAACACACTGTTTAACTAACAGTCATTTAGCTTGCACGCCAATTAATTAACATAGCAAGGATGCATTGGGAAGAGTTATTCAGCTGAAACTGTAATAGCCAGTTAAACAAATTAATGTTTGCTTACTGTCTGGGTTGTATTGTAGAGTGATAATAAAACTTGGCAGAGAAAGTACTTCTTTGTTAGTTGGCCTTCCTATTGAATGCATTACCAGGCCATCTCTATACATTTTTCATGAGTGCCAGCTGGTGTTTTATCATTGCGCCTATGGCAATTTTAGCGTTTTGGGGCTATTTTTCGAAATAAAACAAGTTGAGATGTTTCAATTTAAACCGCGATTTCACAAGTACCCTTAGAAATCCATTTTCATGGTCCATGCAAAATTTCATCTAAATCGTTAGAGCCGTTTTTGCTCTAGGTCAGTAGTCAGTAGCCAGTAGCCAGTAGCCAGTAGCTTTTTTTTCTTACAGTAATCAAGTCTAACGACTTGCTAATAATTTTAACATATTATATTAACATGTACTGCAGGAAATTATGGCAAAAATTGTTGTTCCAGTAAAAATCAATAGATTCGGGTAATATTTCCAGTTCATGTTATAATAGTGACACCCTACTTACTGTAGTAATATATTTTATATAGCCAACATTATATATAACATTAGACGGTATAACTAATACATTTTTTTTAAACCAATAAAGCATCACCCATAATATGACAGGTTGTTATAGCAGGTCGGACCCCCCCCCCCTATTTTTTCAAATTTCAAAGAAATGTAACGAAAATGGGCTTGTTCGACACATTTCGTACTGAAAAAATGCCTATTTAGCAATACTTAACCGCCTCCATCAGCTTGATTTTTCGTCTTTGGAATGTAATCTAGCTAGATACCATTAGGACCTGCTTTTAGATCTCAAACTAAAAATATAAAACAAACATTACATTATTCACTGGTTGTGTTCAATCCTGATCGAAATTTGATCGAAAAGCGGTTTTACCCATAATTTAATTTCTGATTGATTCTCAAATTCTGGACTGTCATTTAATCTTTATAAACCCAGAATGGTACGTTAAAGAGTAATCGTGCTGGTTTCTACTACTACTAGGATCGGCATGCTGCATTGCAGCTGCATTTTTAAGAATGCTGCGCCGGCTTGTCAACAAAATTGCACCGCCACAACTCCCTATCACCCATGACATTTGCTAGATCATCCGCATCTTTAAGGCCAGTGTCCTTTAAGATGCGTCTCAAGAAAGTCATGGGCTGTCCACCATGCTTATTCACTCCATGAGGCTGCCAAAGTACAAGGTTATGCACTGGCTGGTCCTCACGGCGAAAGCAATGTCCTGCAAAGCGGAGGCGATTTTGTTCTAGTGTCAAGCTTGGGGGAACCAATGAGACACCTCCAATGTTATATAGTGTCTGGTTGGAGATGTGTGCATTGTACTTGACACAATGAACCCGGCGTAGCATTCTTGTGAATGTGCCATCCAGAGATTTGGTGTCCTCAGTAGTTAGAGCCCAGCATGGACTCCCGTAGAGGAGTACTGGAACTACTGCTGCTCTAAATAATCGGACCTTAAGTTTCCGATTAATTCTCGGTGACTTCCAAATCCTGGAAAGCCTATTCAAGGCTGCCCATGCCTTTCCCTTACGTATTCGAAGGTCCTCACCTGACTTCCGGATCCATGATCCCAGGTAACAGAAGTCGTCCACATGCTCAAGCATACCATCCTTTGAGCTTATGCTCATCCGATCGGAGACTTGCTGAGGACTTTCAAAGTTAACTGTCAGAATTTTGGTCTTTCTGGAGTTAATAAACAGACCAACACTAGAAGCAGCATGTTCTAATGAGCTGAGGAGCCGTTGGGCTCCCTCTAATGATTCTGAGAGTACTCCTAAGTCATCAGCAAAGTCTAGATCAGTTAGGTACTTGGCAGGATTTCCTCGACTTCTGGAGCCAGTAGGTGGAGTTATCATCACCCCATCATCATTATAATGATCTAAGGACATGCGTAGAACATAGTCAACCACAATAATGAACAAGAATGGTGCAAGTGTGTCTCCTTGGAGGACGCCCCATAACACTTCAAATGGTTCTGTGTCACCGTCAACAGTAGACACAAATGTTGTCGAACCATCGTATACTGATCTGATTGTTGCAATAATTTCATCAGGAATCCCATATAATGAAAGTATGCTGAACATACGTGAGCGAGAGACTGAATCAAAGGCCTTGAAGAAGTCAACAAAGATAACAGCCAGATGCCTGTCTTTCTTTTTTGATAACTCTTCAATTATCCTTCTAAGTGCCAAAATGGGCTCCATGGTCCCACGACCTTTACGGAACCCATTTTGATTTCCACGGAGCAGTCTCTCAATGGGATTCCTGATGCGATTTAATAGAATCCTATTGTATAGCTTTGCAGCAATCGAGATCAATGAGATTCCCCGAAAAGAACCATAGAGTGTTAGGTTGCCCTTCTTGGGAACTGGCACCAACTTATTTGTTTTCATTTCATGTGGGACTCTTGTTGTTCGGTACATGTCTACTATGATGGGATAGATGAGCTTTAAACACTCAGGTATTTTAAAGACCTCAGGGGGAACACCATCTACTCCACTGGCACGATTGGTCTTAATGCTCTTTGCAGCAGCCTTTACTTCTGCAAAGGAGATATCGCCAATGGGAATGTCTGGGAGTACAGACTCAGAGACTTTTACTTCTATAAAGTTATCAGGCAATACCCTGTCATTATTGAGGAGCTTTTCAAAGTGGGCTTTCCAACCATTGAGGCGATCGGCTGGTGAATCGGCCTTGACCTTGGTGGTTGGTTGGCTTTTTCGCCCAGTAAGCAGATTGATCGATTTCAATGCTTGGGATGATTGCCTGCTGTCGTCAGCATCATTGATGGCATCAACCTGGCTTCCCTATGGTTCTGAAGGACTGTTGAAGTAACCCCATCCGGATGAATGCCCTGCTAGAGGCAGTTCATTATCTCTACCCATTTATGTATAACAATCTATAAACCTTCTCTTGGACGAGGCTGTCCATCTGTCCAACCAACAGGGCAGCCTATCCCCCCCCCCCCTTTCGTTGACACTATCAACTCCATCATCCAGTCATTGGATTCTTCCTTCAGTGTATCCAGTGAGGAGGCAGTGGAGGAAGCTGGGATTAGAAATAAACCAGGGGAATAGTGAGTTGTTCTTCCTGAGGCCGGAGACAGATGTTTCTCGGCCCCAGATCCAGTCAGACTTTAGTGCTACCTGTCCGGGAATCCGATTTTTTCCTGTGGACCAACTCACTATGTTGGGTGCAACTATTGGCGATGCAGTAATCGAGATCTGGCTCACATCGAAGGTGATTAATCTATCCTCTGCCGTTAGTCGTTTGCCACTCCTTGATGTGCACCATGGATTTTGCCATACCTCGGTTAACGTAGATCCTCAGGACGGCTCCCTGCTTTTGGTACCCAGGGCTACTCCAGGACTACGATCGTGTGCTGTGCAGTGCAGTGCTCTCAAAGACGTATTAAACACCAGAGTCGACGACCCAGCCTGGCCCAGGCCTGCCTCTCCACTAGAGTAGGAAGTCTTGAATTGAATTATGCTGTGCTGCTCGCACCATCTTCCCATTCTGGCAAATGTGGCTGCCTGCTCCATTCTATCTGACCACCTGTCAGGTCGAGTGCTGCTGGGATTCCATTCCACATAATGATAAATGACGTCATCCAGTGGGAATGGGTGATGAGAATGGGTGAGTTTTGGGAACCCTCCATGCTGGAGCCTCCAGCTGTACTACTACTAACTACTAGGATCGGCATGCTGCATTGCAGCTGCATTTTTAAGAATGCTGTGCCGGCTTGTGAACAAAATTGCACCGCCACAACTCCCTATCAACCATGGCATTTGCTAGATCATCCGCATCTTCAAGGCCAGTGTCCTTTAAGATGCGTCTCAAGAAAGTCATGGGCTGTCCACCATGCTTATTCACTCCAAGAGGCTGCCAAAGTACAAGATTATGCACTGGCTGGTCCTCACGCCGAAAGCAATGTCCTGCAAAGCGGAGGCGATTTTGTTCTAGTGTCAAGCTTGGGGGAACCAATGAGACACCTCCAATGTTATATAGTGTCTGGTTGGAGATGTGTGCATTGTACTTGAGACAATGAACCCGGCGTAGCATTCTTGTGAATGTGCCATCCAGAGATTTGGTGTCCTCAGCAGTTAGAGCCCAGCATGGACTCCCGTAGAGGAGTACTGGAACTACTGCTGCTCTAAATAATCGGACCTTAAGTGTCCGATTAATTCTCGGTGACTTCCAAATCCTGGAAAGCCTATTCAAGGCTGCCCATGCCTTTCCCTTACGTATTCGAAGGTCCTCACCTGACTTCCGGATCCATGATCCCAGGTAACAGAAGTCATCCACATGCTCAAGCATACCATCTTTTGAGCTTATGCTCATCCGATCAGAGACTTGCTGAGGACTTTCAAAGTTAACTGTCAAAATGTTGGTCTTTCTGGAGTTAATAAAAAGACCAACACTAGAAGCAGCATGTTCTAATGAACTGAGGAGCCGTTGGGCTCCCTCTAATGATTCTGAGAGTACTCCTAAGTCATCAGCAAAGTCTAGATCAGTTAGGTACTTGGCAGGATTCCCTCGACTTCTGGAGCCAGTAGGTGGAGTTATCATCACCCCATCATCATTATGATGATCTAAGGACATGCGTAGAACATAGTCTACCACAATAATGAACAAGAATGGTGCAAGTGTGTCTCCTTGGAGGACGCCCCATAACACTTCAAATGGTTCTGTGTCACTGTCAACAGTAGACACAAATGTTGTCAAACCATCGTATACTGATCTGATTGCTGCAATAATTTCATCAGGAATCCCGTATAATGAAAGTATGCTGAACATACGTGAGCGAGAGACTGAATCAAAGGCCTTGAAGAAGTCAACAAAGATAACAGCCAGATGCCTGTCTTTCTTTTTTGATCTTTTCTTCAATTATCCTTCTAAGTGCGAAAATGGGCTCCATGGTCCCACGACCTTTACGGAACCCATTCTGATTTCCACGGAGCAGTCTCTCAATGGGATCCCTGATGCGATTTAATAGAATTCTATTGTATAGCTTTGCAGCAATCGAGATCAATGAGATTCCCCGAAAAGAACCATAGAGTGTTAGGTTGCCCTTCTTGGGAACTGGCACCAACTTATTTGCTTTCATTTCTTGTGGGACTCTTGTTGTACGCTATGATGACCTACTATGATGGGATAGATGAGCTTTAAACACTCAGGTATTTTAAAGACCTCAGGGGGAACACCATCTACTCCACTGGCACGATTGGTCTTAATGCTCTTTGCAGCAGCCTTCACTTCTGCAAAGGAGATATCACCATTGGGAATATCTGGGAGTACAGACTCAGACACTTTTACTTCTATAAAGTTATCAGGCAATACCCTGTCATTATTGAGGAGCTTTTCAAAGTGGGCCTTCCAACCATTGAGGCGATCGGCTGGTGATTCAGCCTTAACCTTGGTGGTTGGTTGGCTTTTTCGACCAGCAAGCAAGTTGATCGATCTCCATGCCTGGGATGATTGCCTGCTGTCGTCAGCATCATTGATGGCATCAACCTGTTGGTTTATTAGCTCCTGTAAATTAACAGAGTACTACCTGTTCAGGGACCTAGATGCAGCCTTAACTGCATTCTTGGCCGCTGTAGTCTGTTTGAGTCGGGACTCTTTCTGCGCCTTGTAGAGGTCATTTCAGCACTTCTGAATTTTGTTGTCAGTCCAGGGGGCCCGTTTCCTGTTTCGAGGGTATACAGGAACTGTTTCTGCAGCTGCTAACTGAACTGCTTCTGTGTAGGCAGTATATCCCTCACAGTGATCTGCCGCTTCGAGCCTCATACCTGTTGCTCAGCTGTAGTGTGAAGCTGGATCTCACACTTGGCTGTTGCAACAGAGAGGACCAGTCATGCCGCGGCAAGGCAGATTTTGTTGTTCTGCTAGCACGCAGACGAAGTCTTACCTTGGCCACAATAAGGCAGTGATCACTGGAGAAGGAGAAGGGTCGTAGTGTAAATGCATTACAGTCTTGTATAGAGCTCCTGTATTTCCTACGAAACAGGATATGGTCTATCTGGGACTTGTGACCACTGGGTCCACTATGAGTCCATAGCTTTCCAGTTCGCTTCTTGAACTGGGTTCCAGCCGAAAACAATCCATTTCCAACGTTAAATAGTATGTCCAGGATTTAGAAGTCCCATAGAATAAAACGGATCCTTAAGGTTCGATTATTTATGGCAGTAGTAGTACCAGTACTATCATGAGAGTCCATGCTGGGCTCTAACTGCAGATGATACCAAATCTCTGGATGGCACTTTCACAAGAATGCTGCGCCAGTTCATTGTGTCAATTAGAATGATCAGATCTCCAATCAGACGCTATACAACATTGGAGTTGTTCCATTATTCTCCCCTAGCTTGACACTTAGACGGATCCACCTCTGCTTTGCAGGACATTGCTTTCGCTGTGAGGACCAGCCAGTGCATAATCTTGCGCTTTGGCAGCATCATGGAGTGAAAAGGCATGGTGGACTACCTATGCTTTTTTGAGACGCATCTTAATAGACACTGGCCTTGAAGATGCGGATGATCTAGCAAATGTCATGGGTGATAGGGAGTTGTGGAGGCACAATTTTGTCGACAAGCTGGCACAGCATTCTTAATAGAGTTGTGGTAGTGCAATTTTGTCGATAAGCCGGCACACCATTCTTAATATACACGTATATGTAGTATATATATACATATATACATATGTAATATAAATATAAATATAATGCAGCTGCAATGTAGAAGTAGGTCAGTGAAGATAATGAGTGGATGGACTGACTCAGGTTCCAGAGGGAGCGGGATGAGAATGAAACATACTGAGAGGTTATGGAGCGGGGCCACATCTTCCGCCCTATGGCTTTTGAGACCTTTGGTCGACTTTTTTCGGTACTACAGTTCTATATATTTTGTAACACTATTTTGTTCTAGTTGATTTAATGGAACTTCAGCAATTCTGATTTACTTAGTTAGAAAATGTATTTATTAATAAAAGATACGAATTATAGCAATGACATACGATGGATTACATTGGTTTAACCTTATACTCTTTAGTAAATCTTTCTCTGGTGTTGTCGATCACCGACAATAAAGATTCAGTGCAAATAGTTCGTCACAGATACTGGGCGTTTGGTAAAGGGAGAAATTCATTCCTTGAAAACTCAAAACTAATCAATCACGTTATTGATAATCCGAAAGGAGTTATGTCCAGGATTGATTGCGCAAGAAGATGTTTAAGGTAAATATAATCAATTCGTATTATTGTAATCGATCAATAATGCAATTTTTTCCATCGATTATTGATAGTTCCACTTTGACCATAAGTATTCTACAGTCCCCATAAGGCCCCTACAATTTTCCTACAGTGCCCTTATGAGACTAGAAAGTGAGCTCATACAAAGCAAAGCTTATAACGCTACTTCAAGTCACTCCTCAGATGCAGATTACACTATTTGTGTTCATTTCAGCAATAAACGCTGTCGATCGATAAATGTTATCCAAAACGATAATAGCAAATTCTGCCAGTTGAATGACCAATATGCAGAACTCGCTGACGCAAATGATCTTGTAAGCAGTGAATCATTCGACTACATGGCTGTTGGTGATTATAATACCGCAGATGATACCAGCTTATCTTTAGTCAATAAACTACCTGTAAGTTATTTGTTCCTATTGCTTACTATAATGTACCCTTCACTAAACAATAAAGTATAACTTTATCATATTGCTTGGAATTTGAAACACAACTAGTTCAAACTCCAGAATTTTCGATTTTGCCATAAAAATTTTTTTATAAACGTTTTAAAGAAGTGTCTTCTGCAAAATCGCACCTTCCGTATCATGGCCATTATTCACATTAGTCGTAATTTTTCATATCTTTGAAAGCTTGCTTTGCAAGGATTCGAAATATGTAACAATATCTGAATTTCGTTGAGAAACAGCTGAGATATAGGCGTTCAGAGATTGCCAGAAGTAATGTTCGCTGAAGGCCATTTATTCTAATTAATAAATACATAATATTCTGGAACATTTTTGTTATATATGAATAGCTATGCAATAGAGATATATATTGGATAGGAATACCGCTGTTGCCCACCAACTCATACAATAAATAACACATTGTAGAAAAGTTAACTGACCCTAGAAAGGTCGGTTTGATGTTCATGAAAATGACATAAATAAAGTAAAGTAAAAAAAAACTAAATTTTCTTCGGCCACTAGGCCAGGGATTACGCACAAAGTTTGACGACTTATTTCCAGGGGGGTCCCCCCAGAACTTTACTCCCCAGAGGAAACTCCAGTACTCATTTAGCTACCACTTAAGGATGAGATGCGCAGAGATGCGCCCTGGCTGTTCCCTTTAAAGCATTCGTG
Source organism: Nemertoderma westbladi (assembly GCA_032718475.1). Taxonomy (NCBI): domain Eukaryota; kingdom Metazoa; phylum Xenacoelomorpha; order Nemertodermatida; family Nemertodermatidae; genus Nemertoderma; species Nemertoderma westbladi. The sequence continues at coordinate 5,836 of JAUCBJ010006177.1, read as the reverse complement.
CCGAAACGAAAACTGCGCTGGCCCATGTGAGGATCGAACCCACGACGTTTCCACTTTGCTAAAGCTAAAGCTGCTCCATCAGATGACCAGACACGAAGACCTGCTAAACCCTAAAGACCTAAACAATATTCCTGTAATAAACCCACATATGGAGCCATATATACCCTGCCAGGACAACAATATTACAGTAGAAGAAATTGGTAGTGCGCTGCAGACAATGAAATCTGGCTCAGGGTGTGGTCCAGATGGATACAATCCTGGTTTTATGAAATCTTTGCCAATACAATGGTTGTTGTGGCTTTTAACTGTATTTAACATGGTCTTCGCACGCCCACTCTATCCCAGCTCTTGGATAATTCAAAGTTGGTAAATGTTTTTAAGCGAGGGAAGCGGCTTGATTGTGGGAATTGGGGGGAATAAGTATATTGCCCTATTTTGCGAAATTGTATGATACCCTCTTAGGAAGAAGATTAAATTTATTGTAAAAACCGGATTAGGAACAGGCAGGAGGATTACCTGGTCGCAGTTGCATAGAACATATCCTATGCTTACGAATTCTATGAAAATATGCAGACATACAAACGGAAATTATTTGTTGTTTATTGACTTCCCAAATGCATATATAATATGATATATATATATAACAATATAAATATAATATAATATAATATAATATAATATATATAATATAATATATATATAATATAATATGATCGTGTCCCGAGAGACAGATTAATTCTTGCCCTTCGTGATATAGGCTGTGGCGGTATTTTACTTTCAGCTATCATAAGCATATATGGTTCAGGTTCATTTTGGGCTCAGTCATCATACTGGTGAATATAGGGGAGATAGGGGCAAGGTGCATACTCCTCGTGTCTCTTGTTTATCCTATTTTTGAACAGGCTTATCAGCATGATTAAAACCCGACACAGCTTGGATGGACTTGCAAAATTTACATTGTATATTATTAATGGATGATGCTATTACTTTGTCCACTACCAGAGATGGCCTGAGCTCCAAATTATCTACTGTTAAGACAGAATTCGTGAGGATTGGAGTGTTCGTTTATGGCTCTATGGAGTTGCTTCATGACATGAAATGAGTTATTCTGATTCTGTTTTCAAGGGAGCTGTCATTTGTAGTCTGTGGGTGGGTATTATGCATTTTATTTTAGTTTGAAACGTATATTAAAACTGCTGACCTGCATGCTGTATGTCAGTTGTCTGTATTGTTGTATGTCACCCGAAGTATTTTAGGTTAATCTTGCCATGTATTCTTTGTAGGATTCTAGTAGTAGTTGTGTGTAGTATTATCCATTGATATTTTTGAATGTTTTTTGTATGCTGTCTTAGATTGCATTAGGTATTGCATTGTGCTGATTTCGATAATTTTCACCTTAATGCCTACAGGGAATGATAATTCTTGCAATCAGCTGTTTCTCAACGAAACTCAGACATTGTTACATTATTTGGAGTCATTGCAAGGCAAGCTTTCTAATGATATGAAAAAATTACGACTAATGTGAAGAATGGCCGCGATACGGAGGGTGCGATTTCGCAAAAGACACTTTTTTAAAACGCTTATAAAAAAAATTTTAGGCCCTCCTCACACGGAGCAACTTGTTTCTGCAACTTGTTTCTGCAACTTGTTTCTGAAACTTGTTGCTGGACCCCCTCACACACAGAAACCTGTTGCTGCAACTTGTTTCCGAAACTTGTTTCCGTGTGTGAGGACTCCAGCAACAAGTTTCTGCAACTTGTTTCCGCAATTTGTTTCTGTGTGTGAGGGAGTCCAGCAACAAGTTGCTGGAAGTGATATACCCAGCAACTTTTTTTAAGAACTTTTATTACATTCCATTTTGATACTAGCTAATATCAGATAAATTGAGTGATGTGATATTATATATAAATGACTGGACATGTTAGATATTTATTTTGAAATAATGAAATAAAAAATCATGATGCATATAATAAATAATCGTAACAGATTTCGCATGTTAACCCAATCCATTATTAACAAGCTGTTGTTCATTCTAACAGTGCACATGTGTTCCAGAACAACCTGAGAATAAAGATTGCTGCGAACTTGATTTCAAAACCGGTTAGTATTGAACAATTTATATTGGTTATTTTTATGTTAGACTTTAGTGTTATTTATCAGGTTATTTATCATAAAAGGTGTCTCTATTATTGGACTCAACAAATCAATATAGAGCCTTACAGGTGACAAGAACGGATATCTCGATCGGTTGACTTGATATGGAGAAACTGACATTGTAGAAGTGATTGAATCAGCTGCTAAATGTTATAGATAGGTGTGTGTAGTATATTATTATGTAGTAGAGAATAACAATTGTCACTGGTTTCCCACCTTTGGGGTTTGTTTCGTATCTACAGTTTACAGATATGGGAAGATTTAGGAAATCGAAAACTTCGAAAATCGAAAATCGAAATTTTTTGGTGCTTTTATTTTATTGTTTCTGTTATCCTATTTTTTTGTTTTTGTTGTTTCGTATATTTGCATCTCTGTAGACCTCCGCCGACACGGTCCTATGTATATTTATCGATATTGACACCTTTATTCTAGTTAACGGGCAGTGGGGAGAGTGGGGTCCATGGCATACATCTACTGAATGTGGAGATGGAGAACCCTCAGACTATTACAAATACAAATCTGCAGTAAGATTTTGTGACAGTCCAGGCCCTTCAAGGAGAGGAAACCCATGTCCAGGTGACAACAGGATATGTGAGCACTTAGAAGAAGGTTGGTGGTTTTGTTAGTTACAAGTGTAAATATCGAAGTAATGTATTTGGTAAGGTTAGACAAGTCCCAATTTACTTTTGTTTTATTTCTTTCATAATACGTCCATGTTTATATGATATACTGCAGCACTGGATATTTATATTATAATAATATTATTAATTATTTCAACTGCATCCGAGCAATTAATTATAGTAAATTGCTAGTGTAGCTCGACCCTCGACTACTCGACTATAAGTATTATAAGGGGGAGGTTGGGGGCGGTGGTGGGGGGTTGTGGCAGGTGTGAAATACTCGGGAATCGGTGAAAATTTAATTGACAAGTAATTCGTTTAGTACATTAGAGGCCGTGCACAAATGATATCACGGTCGAAGGGGGATTTGTGACATAGTGGAAGGGGGGAGTAGCTATAATTGTGACGTCACAATAGCACTTTGGTTAACAAATAAAATACATTTTACAAATACAAAACTTATTATAATAAAATATATTATTTCTATAATAATAGTATTTATTCGAACGAGCACCATGAAATAGACGAATAAATATTTCGGTAACAGTTCCGTATAGAACTGCATTTTTATAACAAATCATTGTTACCATGGCAACAGTGAAGAGTTCTAGAACAAAAAATATATAATATACACTATTCTAGAACAAAAATTAAATAAAAAAAGTTACTGTTCTAGAACATATAGCTAGTAATGTTTTAAATTTAAAATAGCTAGTAATAAAAAAAAAATTTTTTCAATGTAAGCGTATGGTGAAATGCACAAAGGTCAACTCAAAGCGATTAACCCCCCCAAAGAAAGTTAAGGTTAAAAATTAGAAAAATTTATGACGCAAGAGCATGGTGCAAGGAGTGCAATGCCTACCAAGAGAAATTATCTGAAAAACTTATCGAATACTTGTGGAGACGTCAGATACGTACAGTAAGGGAAAATTGAATGGATTCAATGAATTATTAAAGGCAATCAAATGCAAATACCCATTAGATTAACAAAATAATTAAAAACATATTCTGTATTCAAAATACACTTTAATTCATATCAATTTAAATGTATATTATTTGTTTTAACATACTTTATGTTGTATTATTATTTTATAAATATACAAGCGATTTTAAAATCTAAAAAAAATTTTTTTTTTATTTACTAGCTATTTTAAATTAAAAAAAACTAGCTATATGTTCTAGAACATATTATTTTTTATTTTATTTATGTTCTAGGATAGTATATATAACTTGAAAATATTCTAGAACTCGTCAACTTTGCCAGAGTAACAATGACATGTTTTAATAATGCAGTTCTATACGGAACTCTAGCCAATATTTCATTTACCGACAACTACTGGTATGAGGTATATTACAGAGGTACATCATAGATATCATTAGCTAGGCTATTCAGCACGCAGGTGCAGCGGTACACTACTGTCTGACTGTGTACGGAGTAAGAGTCACATTGATGGATTGTTAGTAGGCTGCTGCAGTTTTAGAAGTTGTTTTACTATTAGAACTACAGTACCAGCATGTCTCACCGACTTACTGTACTCCAGTTAATCTGTCGCCCGATTCCACACCATTATTCCTAGGGCTTTCTTTTCTGTAGTGATTCTACCCTCTTATCGGCCATAATTTGCCCTTTCTCGGTCATCGGCTTATCTAACTTTACTTCTGGTTGTTTATCATCTATGGCCTCCATAAATTCCTGTGAGTTCGACTGAAAGGTAGTTGTTGGTGGTAAAACCATTTAATTCCATTTATGTGAACATAAGAGAAGTTGTAATTTTTAGTATAAATTCAAAGCCTTCGAATATGAATTCTTCAGTGAATCTCTCTGGGATCTCTGATTTATGTGATGTGATTTATGTTGCATAATCATCCCATGTCATGAAGCGATGTATATATAGAAGTAACATCGAAGGAACATTAATATATATTATTATATCGTCCCTTTCATTTTGAAACCACCTATATGCCATTTTGGCCAAAATGGTGATTTCTGCATTTTTATGTTAAAATGTATTCTGAATCCGATTAACACACTTAGAAGGCCATGCTCTCACGTATAACTGAGATATTTATCGTTTTAAAATCACCTATATGCCAGTTTTGCATAGACCGCATGATAAAGAAATTTTTTTAAAACAACCTATATAATACATTTTACTATTATAAATAGAGTAAGCCCGGGAAATGTTGATATAAAATAGGAAACAACAAGTCAGGAGCTAGAATTGTTGTTTATTATAATAGAGGGAGATTTGTTTTATATTTGTAAAACCTGATAATCGAATTTGTCTGTCTTAAGGGTTTTAATGCTTTTTGAGTAATATTTGTAAAAAATGTAATAATTTTTTTGAAACAACCTATATCCCTATACATAGTTTCCTACCTAATATGTTACATAATTCCAATACCATAACTGTTTTTGTTTAAAATCGTTACATTTAATGTATTTAAAAGTAAATAAGACCAAAATCCTGGAGTATTACTTGCAAACAAAATTAGAATCAAAAATGCTGTTTTACAGGAAAAGTCAATTTTGTCATTTAGGTTGTTTGAAAATGAAAGGGACGATATAGAAGTAACATCGAAGCTCGAAATAGTTGTGTTAACTTTATTTTGTTTTATTTTTATTTTTTAGAGTATATGGAAAATTGTGAAAAACCAGGAATAATATTTTCATGTGCTCCAGGTACTACCATTCGCATAGAATTCGGACTTGTGCGAACTACCGCCTTAAAATGTGGATTTATATTACCATGGCATATTGGCAAAAAGTTAGTAAAATAGTATATTATCTTATTTTTTTAACCATTGTCATAACATATTGTATTTGTTAATTCAAATTCATATTTTTCAGTCGATAATTATAGCATATAATAATCCATCATCCATCTTAGTGATGTTTATAATCAGACCTTTTCATCCTTATTGCGACTGAATAGAACAGGATGCAACAAAATGAGAGTCACCTCATTGCACAGAAACAGTATCTAAGTATAACCGTTCCTTCTTATCTTCAGCTGAACGATTAATATGTTATCAAAACATATTATTTTAGAATTTTTATT
>JAUCBJ010006176.1:0-43598 GCA_032718475.1 Nemertoderma westbladi | reverse complement strand
CATCGAGTCTCTTCATTGGCTCGATAACAGCTGGACACCCATACCAACCTTCTGTGTCTGTGTTAGGGTCCCAACAAGGACCTTTTGCTACTGTGGAATTGCTATCCATATTCAGATGAATTGCGTTAATAAAATATGAATTACCATTTTTTATTCAGTTATCATTAATTACTTATTAATTAATTAATTTAAATTCGAACTATTTACTACTATTACTAAACACAGAGACTGTGAGTTGATACAAAATACATACAGTGTGTATGGTTCTACGAAATAAATGCATAATTGTATATTCAAATTATTGGCCAACAACGCTAAGCATAAAAACGTTTACATAATTTATAGTGTTTATACATTTATCCACTGTATTCGATAATGTTAACAGAGGTAAACTGTTAATTGCAGAAATATTTACTGTTATAATTGCTGAAATATTTAGGATGCTGGCAAGTAATACTTTCTTAGGTCATTCATAGCTAGCTATGTATAAAAAATTGGCTCCAAGTTAAGTTGCAGTCAGCAACTATTGAAAATTTATTAAAACCTACAATCTGGTTGATGCGTAGATTTGGTTGGGATGGATTTCTGAAATGGCTACTTAATTAATGAATTAAATGGTCGCATGGTTTATGGTGAAGAGTATGTATGGTATGGTAGTGAATTCCAAGAAATCAAAATTATATTGACATTGGAGGTGCATATGATAATATGGATAAAGCCGAGATAAATATACTATGTGGTACTGGAAAAACGATAATCATAAAAACTGCAAACATTAATTATATTTACCTCGGCACATCACTGTCTTTATCTTATCTGAATCACAAGGTTATGGACCTCTTGGTCCATGGGCCAGTTGGCATATGGGATACTTTTTGGTAACCACATGGAACTAATTTTTTTTGGAAGACCTTTCATATTGATTTGATAACAGTAGTGGACTTGGTGTTACACCGGTTGTATGAAAATGTACCGACAAAAGTAAAGGTGTCTTTACAAATGTAAAGACATGTACCGAACAACAAGAGTCCCACAAGAAATGAAAACATATAAGTTGGTGCCAGTTCCCAAGAAGGGCAACCTAACACTCTATGGTTCTTTTCGGGGAATCTCATTGATATCGATTGCTGCAAAGCTATACAATAGAATTATATTATATCGCATCAGGGATCCCATTGAGAGACTGCTCCGTGGAAATCAGAATGGGTTCCGTAAAGGTCGTGGGACCATGGAGCCCATTTTGGCACTTAGAAGGATAATTGAAGAATTATCAAAAAAGAAAGACAGGCATCTGGCTGTTATCTTTGTTGACTTCTTCAAGGCCTTTGATTCAGTCTCTCGCTCACGTATGTTCAGCATACTTTTATTATATGGGATTCCTGATGACATTATTGCAGCAATCAGATCAGTATATGATGGGTCGACAACATTTGTGTCTACTGTTGATGGTGACACAGAACCATTTGAAGTGTTATGGGGTGTCCTCCAGGGAGACACACTTGCACCATTCTTGTTCATAATTGTGGTTGACTATGTTCTACGCATGTCCTTAGATCATCATAATGATGATGGGGTGATGATAACTCCACCTACTGGCTCCAGAAGTCGAGGAAATCCTGCCAAGTACCTTTCTGATATAGACTTTGCCGATGACTTAGGATTATTCTCAGAATCAGTAGAGGGAGCCCAACGGCTCCTCAGCTCATTGAGAACATGCTGCTTCTAGTGTTGGTCTTTTTATTAACTCCAGAAAGACCAAACTTTTACAGTTAACTTTGAAAGTCCTCAGCAAGTCTCTGATCGGATGAGCATAAGCTCAAAGGATGGTATGCTTGAGCATGTGGACGACTTCTGTTACCTGGGATCATGGATCCAGAAGTCAGGTCGAATGCGTAAGGGAAAGGCATGGTCAATGGTCAGCCTTGAATAGGCTTTCCAGGATTTGGAAGTCACCGAGAATTAATCGGAAACTTAAGGTCCGATTATTTAGAGCAGCAGTAGTTCCAGTACTCCTCTATGGGAGTCCATGCTGGGCTCTAACTGCTGAGGACACCAAATCTCTGGATGGCACATTCACAACCCCCCACGTTCCCCCAAGCTTGACACTAGAACAAAATTTCCTCCGCTTTGCAGGACATTGCTTTCACCGTGAGGACCAGCCAGTGCATAATCTTGTACTTTGGCAGCCTCATGGAGTGAATAAGCATGGTGGACAGCCCATGACTTTCTTGAGACGCATCTTAAAGGACACTGGCCTTGAAGATGCGGATGATCTATCAAATTTCATGGGTGATAGGGAGTTGTGGTGGCGCAATTTTGTCGACAAGCCGGCACAGCATTCTTAAAAATGCAGCTGCCGATCCTAGTAGTAGTAGTAGTATGAAAATGGCAAAAATATTATAACTATTTACATCATTGTGTGCAAAGTAGCACTTTGCATCGTTATGACCCGAGTTTATTTATGTACCGAGCGAGCGCAGCGAGGGGGGTTTACATAAATAAACAAGGGTCTTTAACGCCGAAAAGTGACCTTTACACACAATGATGTATGTACTTTTGTTACATTAAGTCAACTTACCAGCGTTCGTTATATGAAAAAAGGATTTTATGGATGCTCATTTAAATTTTCTAATCATATGCTATTTCGAATATAAGTGAAATTTATTAAGAGGTACAATTAATTAATTATACATTTATATCTAATTAAAGTTTATTGTTATGTTATCTCCTGCATGGATGTGATAAATCATTAATCGATCTTGACTATAGTCGACTGAAGCAAAGTAGCAAAGTCCCCGTCTGTGTCGATTCAGTTTTATTGAACACTGCCACCATTTTCTTTGCTCATTTTCTCTAATATATCTTCTATTGGACGTTTCAACATAATGGATTATAGAACATGTTAAAGAATTATTTACATACAGTAGCTAGTCCCGGCACTGCAAACTGGATAATAAAACAGCACAGCACGCATTAATATATGGAGAAAATACATTCTGGAATACGGTAATTGAAATTGTTTCCAGGTTATTGATTGCTTTGCAGCGTTCGTCCTATAGGCCGCAACGCTGCAAAGTGGTACCTTGCAGCATTACAAGTAATTCACCAGAACGATGACAAGTTGACATAATGTAACAACAAAATAGGCAACATTATTCCAAGAACTCAATATAAAATCATTGCGTCTTTTGTAAATGATAGCTACTGGCTTTACAATTCGAAACGTCAGCTGTTTTTTAGAATCTTTATTTCTCAAATCATGAAGTTTAAGTTATTTGCGCTGTTTATTGTTGCCTTAATAAGCTTCAGATTCCCAGCAACTCAAACTCTAAAATAAAATCATAGTGTCATAAAATTCATAAAATAATTATTGTTACCATGGGAGCGCTGCAAAATAAAATTTGGCATTTTTTACTATAATATCTATCATTGTAGAATGCTATGACTATATTGAAATCGAATTAGCACATTTTGTAGAATAATAGTTTGCTATAGTGAGAGTGCCACTGATTTTATTAAAACTGAGATATATTGTTCCAAAGATATCCAAATGTGAAATCCACATGTGAAATATCTGTTTTTTAATATTTTAATCTCATTCTAACCTGGTCCAAAATATAACTAACAACTAATTAGGTCATATATACAATCATGCTGCGACTACAATCACATTAAGACAAAAGTGACATCTAAATGTCAGTTTAATGTTTCAAACAGTTTTTGGTAGACCTTTTTTTTAAAACTGCTCTTGTTGTAGTTGCAAAATATAGTTTAGTTTTGAAATTTGATTGACTAAATACTGCATTTTAACGAACGTACTCCCATAATTCAGGATTATTGCAGACGGATTTTACTGACCTTGACCCGGAAAACCTGCTACATCCATGCAGCATAAAGGTGGTGCATAGAGCATAGACCTTCTTTGTGGATGCATATACAGACCTTCTTTTAAAGGACCATTTCCTTGACGCATTTTTTGCCACGTTTTTTGTCGCGTTTTCTGCCGCGTTTTTTGTCGCGTTTTTAGCCACGTTTTTAGCCGCATTTTTTGCCGCATTTTTTGCCGCGTTTTTTGTCATGTTTTATCCGTACAGGATTTAAGAAACAAACTGTTAATTATGTTTACATGAACATTTTAGAAAATAAATAATAGCTGTAATATTCCTACACCATGTCCTGGATTATAATCGATAATCCACCAGTTGCACAGCAGTTATTATTCGTCCTTATAGTGATTTGTTGGTACCAATGGAAAGGTGTTATAGAAAGGATTCCTATGTAAATAATTAATAATTTCGCTGATAATAGCTGAGATATCAGCGTTCAAAAACTGCAGATATTTAACAACCGCAAATTCCAAACCAAATATGGTAGAGGTTATCTGTATGTGTCAGTTAGGTAACATCATTATTCTGGAATTTTCGACGTGTACATTTTATTTTATACTAGTGGAGTCTGTTATGCTTTAAAAATGCGAAAAATTTTACAAAAGCATGAAAATTACTATGACGAAGCGCAAAAGTGAGGTATATATGAAAATCACTGGCTCCACGAAAAATTCGCATATTAAGGGTTTCACATTTCCATGGCAACAGCAGGGGGTCATTTGCAAAACATCATTTTCCAAGCCTTCTACAGAATTATAACCCTTACCCACCCCCACTAAATCGCTATCAGTGATTCGATTGTGGTAATTTTCAAAACCTGGTTGCCATGGCAACTACTCAGAATACTTCATAAAACGTCCTTTTATGGTAAATATCAGTATTTTGTTAAACTGCTGCCTAGTACGTGTTCCCCATCCACCAAAATCATGAAAAATTACAAATATATTGTGCATGCCCCACTCTTCATTTCTAGTAGTGGCTCCATTTCAATGGATTGGCAGCCTCCCTGTAACCATGGAAACAAGCAAATAATGACATTCTGAAATGTTTCGTTATGTGAAATCCAGTTACCATGAAACAGCTAAGTTCAGACAATTAAGTCCCGACGAAGTAAGTCTGTTTCTGTTGCCATGGCAACTGAAAACAATCGGTAATCTGCGGAAAATCTCGAAAAAATTATATTGTACATACTTCAACTGCGTCCATGTGTATATATATATGTTGGTTGGTTAGTACATAGTTTACCTTTATGGTCGTCACCAGCGTCAGTGAAGTCCTTATTGTTACCATAGCAACGGGTATATTTGCTTATTTATGCAGTAGCACTTTCCTATTTAGCTTTAAATTTACATTAGAAGTAAATCATTTAAGGATTATATTTTAAATATGTGTGGGTTCTACTATACACATTAATATTTAACAAAGTTATGCTTTATGACCATAGCAACGGGAGTTTTCTTTAAAATTATGTTGAAAATTGTTGGAAATTATGAAAATTTATTATGTAGCTTTCATTATAGGGAAGCATCAGTTGATAAACAGAAGTACAAAGTTGTGTTTTCATTTATCTTTATTTACCTAGCAGCAACACATTTCCATAGCAATGGGTTGATTTTCATAACAATGACTACTATCTATCACTCATGACATTTGCTAGATCATCCGCATCTTCAAGGCCAGTGTCCTTTAAGATGCGTCTCAAGAAAGTCATGGGCTGTCCACCATGCTTATTCACTCCATGAGGCTGCCAAAGTACAAGATTATGCACTGGCTGGTCCTCACGGCGAAAGCAATGTCCTGCAAAGCGGAGGCGATTTTGTTCTAGTGTCAAGCTTGGGGGAACCAATGAGACACCTCCAATGTTATATAGTGTCTGGTTGGAGATGTGTGCATTGTACTTGACACAATGAACCCGGCGTAGCATTCTTGTGAATGTGCCATCCAGAGATTTGGTGTCCTCAGCAGTTAGAGCCCAGCATGGACTCCCATAGAGGAGTACTGGAACAACTGCTGCTCTAAATAATCGGACCTTAAGTTTCCGATTAATTCTCGGTGACTTCCAAATCCTGGAAAGCCTATTCAAGGCTGCCCATGCCTTTCCCTTACGTATTCGAAGGTCCTCACCTGACTTCCGGATCCATGATCCCAGGTAACAGAAGTCATCCACATGCTCAAGCATACCATCTTTTGAGCTTATGCTCATCCGATCAGAGACTTGCTGAGGACTTTCAAAGTTAACTGTCAAAATTTTGGTCTTTCTGGAGTTAATAAAAAGACCAACACTAGAAGCAGCATGTTCTAATGAGCTGAGGAGCCGTTGGGCTCCCTCTAGTGATTCTGAGAGTACTCCTAAGTCATCAGCAAAGTCTAGATCAGTTAGGTACTTGGCAGGATTTCCTCGACTTCTGGGGCCAGTAGGTGGAGTTATCATCACCCCATCATCATTATGATGATCTAAGGACATGCGTAGAACATAGTCAACCACAATAATGAACAAGAATGGTGCAAGTGTGTCTCCCTGGAGGATGCCCCATAACACTTCAAATGGTTCTGTGTCACCGTCAACAGTAGACACAAATGTTGTTGAACCATCATATACTGATCTGATTGCTGCAATAATTTCATCAGGAATCCCATATAATGAAAGTATGCTGAACATACGTGAGCGAGAGACTGAATCAAAGGCCTTGAAGAAGTCAACAAAGATAACAGCCAGATGCCTGTCTTTCTTTTTTGATAACTCTTCAATTATCCTTCTAAGTGCCAAAATGGGCTCCATGGTCCCACGACCTTTACGGAACCCATTCTGATTTCCACGGAGCAGTCTCTCAATGGGATCCCTGATGCGATTTAATAGAATTCTATTGTATAGCTTTGCAGCAATCGAGATCAATGAGATTCCCCAAAAAGAACCATAGAGTGTTAGGTTGCCCTTCTTGGGAACTGGCACCAACTTATTTGTTTTCATTTCTTGTGGGACTCTTGTTGTTCGGTACATGTCTACTATGATGGGATAGATGAGCTTTAAACACTCAGGTATTTTAAAGACCTCAGGGGGAACACCATCTACTCCACTGGCACAATTGGTCTTAATGCTCTTTGCAGCAGCCTTCACTTCTGCAAAGGAGATATCGCCAATGGGAATATCTGGGAGTACAGACTCAGACACTTTTACTTCTATAAAGTTATCAGGCAATACCCTGTCATTATTGAGGAGCTTTTCAAAGTGGGCTTTCCAACCATTGAGGCGATCGGCAGGTGATTCAGCCTTAACCATGGTGGTTGGTTGGCTTTTTCGACCAGCAAGCAAGTTGATCGATCTCCATTCCTGGGATGATTGCCTGCTGTCGTCTGCATCATTGATGGCATCAACCTGTTGGTTTATTAGCTCCTGTAAATTAACAGAGGACTGCCTGTTCAGGGACCTAGATGCAGCCTTAACTGCATTCTTGGCCGCTGTAGTCTGTTTGAGTCGGGACTCTTTCTGCGCCTTGTAGAGGTCATTTCGGCACTTCTGAATTTTGTTGTCAGTCCAGGGGGCCCGTTTCCTGTTTCGAGGGTATACAGGAACTGTTTCTGCAGCTGCTAACTTAACTGCCTCTGTGAAGGCAGTATAGCCCTCACAGTGATCTGCCGCCTCAGAGGCAAGAACCTCATACCTGTTGCTCAGCTGTAGTGTGAAGCTGGATCTCGCACTTGGCTGTTGCAACAGAGAGGATCAGTCATGCGCGGCAAGGCAGATTTCGTTGTTCTGCTAGCACACAGACTAAGTCTTACCTTGGCCACAATAAGGCGGTGATCACTGGAGAAGGGTCGTAGTGTAAATGCATTACAGTCTTGTATAGAGCTCCTGTATTTCCTACGAATCAGGATATGGTCTATCTGGGACTTGTGACCACTGGGTCCACTGTCTTGAACTGGGTTCCAGCCAACAACAATCCATTTCCAGAGATACAATCCTGAAGATGGACGGAATTTCGGTTAACACTATTTCTATAGACCCAGGGTGATGTAGGTGATTGATGCAGACTTGCATTAAAGTCTCCCAGGAATGTTAAGAATGCATGCTGATCCACTCCATCAGTAGCTGCTTGTAGATTCTGGTAGAAATTTTCCACCTCCTCTACAGGGGCAACACTAGTTGGAGAATAACACACAATCAGAACCACCTTAGGAAACTTCTTAGCCAGTCTTCCAGAACATGAGAAGTATCAATCAATCATCAATATATAATATTTCTTTTCCAAACATCAAATTTTGCACATAACAGTTTAATGTGTGAAAAAATAAGTCTTGCAGATGAATATCAAAAATTTGAAATTATGTTCTAGAATTTTTATGGAAGCAACAGAGATTGTCAGTAGCAGATGCTAGTTTTGACAATAACTGTTGTAGTAACTTGATGTTGGAGAGGGGGGGGGGGGGGCTTACGCCTAAGGGGTAGGGGGGGGGGGGGGGGGGTTGAGAGCAAAGCCAGATCAGGCGGATGATGTTTTAATTAATTTAGGTGGTTTATGTTTATTTTATCTTACTTTATAGATTTAATTATAATTATTATTCTATTCTATTAATTTTATTAATTAGTTATTTATACCAGTTCTTCCATGAGTAGTTCTTTTAAATCTTTTGAAAATGATTGTTTTGTTTTTTTGTTTTTTATTTTTCGTGGTAGTGAGTTCCAGGTTATTGCCCCGTGGTATTTTAGAGATTTTTGCGTTTGCTGAAGTCTGGTACGATGAATGAAGTAGTTGCGGGTAGCTGTAGAACGTGTGATGTGGGAGTGAATAAGACTTGTCGGTTTAAACAGTGATGTAATGTATTCTTGTTTTTTGTGATTAATAATTTCCCACATAAGTTTAGCCGTTTCGAGTTCATATAGTTTGTCAATAGGTATAATGTTTAGTGATCTGTAAATCGGTGGTGCGTGTGCTAAGTAGTGGTTGAAGGTTATCGCGCGTATTATTTTGTTAACCTTGACTCTAATTGGATTAATATTTTTTGCACTTGAGTTTCCCCAAAGAATTATTCCGTATGACAAGTAGGGATGGATGAAGGTATGGTATAATGATTTTAATATTTTCAGAGGTAAGATATATCGTAGTTTGAAAAATAAACCAGCGGATTTTGAGATTTTTTTGTTTACATAAGCGCAGTGTTGTTGCCAAGTCAGTTTATTGTCGATAAATAAGCCTAAGAATTTAGTTGATTCTACAATATTGACTGGTTTCCCTTGAATTATAAGTTGTTCGTCGGTAGTATTTTGTTTTTTAGTGATAAGTAGAAAGTAGGTATTCCGTTTTTTTTAGATTTAGTGAGAGCTTATTATCTAATAGCCATTCTTCAAGTTTGGTAAGTTCCTTATTAACAGTGTCGATGAGGGTGTCTTGGTTTGGGTGATAGTACGGTAGATTTGTGTCATCAGCGAAGAGAGTTGTTGTTAATTGTGTACAGTTTGGTAAGTCGTTAATGTATAAAAGGAATAGTGTGGCACTTAGAATTGCTCCTTGAGGTGTTCCACAGGTAGAGGTTAGGGGTTCGGATTGGTTGTTATTGAGGGAGACGTAATGGGTGCGTTCAGTTAGATAGCTTTTTAGAAGAGTGTGTGGCAGGCCTCGTATTCCGTAGCAGTTTAGTTTTTTGAGTAGTATTTCGTGATTCAGTGTGTCAAAGGCTTTTTTTAAATCTATTGTAATCAAACAGGCAGATTGCTCAGTGTCAAGTATTTCATATAGGCGTTCGGTAATTGTCAGAATTGCATCAGTAGTTGTCGAATGTTTACGGAACCCATATTGGTCATTGGAAAGAATATTGTATTTCTCTAAATATGAAATTAATTGGGAGTTAATCACAGTTTCGTAAAGTTTAGTAAAGACAGGAAGTATGGATATGGGACGATAATTGTTTTTATCAGTCGGATCTCCACTTTTGTAAACGGGAATTATTTTGGCTTGTTTTAGGATATTTGGAAAGTAACCAGATCTTTATGGAGATATTAATGAAATTTGTGATGTGTGGGGCAAGGTCATAGGCTGCAATTTTTAGGGTAGGAATGGGGAAGTTATCGTTAGTTGAGCAATTATTTCTTAGGTTTAGGATATTATATATAGTTTCAGTTTCGGACGTTTGAGAGAGGGAAAATGAGTTTGGTTTCCGGTGGTTTACAAAACGTGTTGGGTTACGCTTTGTTGCAGGAAGTGAACCGGCAAGTTGGGGGCCTACATTAGCAAAGTAGTGATTGAACGTAGTTGCTATGTCAAGTGGGTCAGTGTGTTCAAGTATACCAGTTGATGTAGTAGTTTTAAGTTTTTTAGGTGAAGAAAGTGATTTAGTCTTACGGAGTGCAGAGTTAATAGTTTGCCAAGTTTTCCTCGTATTATTTTTGTGTTTTTCAAATTGTGCGTGATAGTATGACTTCTCAGTTAGTCTAAGTACATTTGTCAGTTTATTGCGGAATTTTTTATAGTAATTTATTTTTTCAGGACTGGGATTCTTACCTAACGAGGCATATAATTTATTTTTAGTTAATATTGACTTAACCAGGTTTTCAGTCATCCACGGTTTTTTTGGCATTTCCTTTTTTAGTAGTTCTTTTTTTGGTAAATGAATTACTATTTTTTGAAAGTCATTATAAAACAACTCAAATTTCTTTTCGTATGTATTATATGACCTTTGGTATGACCAATTACGTGGATTTCTTAAATCATTTAAGAAATTTGTTTTATTAAATTTTCGGTAGTCATACGTATACTGTTTTTCGGAGGATTTGAAAAAAACATTATAATTTTGAATAATAAGGAAAGTTGCAAGATGGTCAGTTGTTTCGATTTCTGATAGGAAAACTCCAGGCATTATTAATTTATCAGTTATATTAGAAGAGAAATGATCTATAAGTGTTCTAGAGTGGGGTGTTATTCTAGTTGCAACCTTGATATACTGATCAAAAGAGTTAGATTGTAGGCTTTGGGTATATTTGTTAGAAATGTTGGTTGATTTGAGTAAATCTATGTTGTAGTCACCGGTTAAAACTATGTCTAGATTTTCTTTTGATAATTGGAATATAGTCTTATTTAAGTTTTCAATAAATTCATCAGCATCGCACGATTGGGGGCGATATATAGTTCCTAGCAGTAACGGCTTCTGTGTCTGAGTAAGTAAGTTCCGTGAGCGGTTAACAGTTATCCAAGTGGACTCGCAGTTTTCAATTTTAATATCTTGACAGATGGAGTAATCCAGACTATTCTTAATGTATATGGCGGTGCCGCCACGATTTAATTGTCCATATTTTCGGTTTGTAATAAGTGGGGGACTGTAGCCAGGGATATTAAAGTAAGTGAGATCAGTATCGTCAGTGAGAAAAGTTTCAGTGAAAGTAAGAACGTCGAACTGATAATCTAGGAGAGCTATGTGATCTAAAGTGTGGCTTAAATTTTTGTTCAGACTCCGGCAGTTTAAATTGAAAATTGAAAAAGAGTTATTTTTTTGGGGGATATTATTGAATTTTGATATATTAAAGTACCTACCGTCAGTATTATTAGAGTTCAAGTTTTGATCGGGATCAATATCGTTAAAATAGTTATTTAGTTGTTTTGAGTTTTCAGCTAAACTGATATCAGATTCATTATTAGAAAATATATCGTCATCATAATTAGGAATCATATGAAACGGGAAAATTTCCAAATTGCAGAAATTACAGTAAATTTCATGTTTTTGTATGGAGATATCACTGGTTGACAAATGGGTACCACATGGTACGTGGTATAAATTGGTGCAAAAGGCGCATTTAAAAGAAAATTCATTAGGGTTAAATTTTGAAAAACAAAATTCGCAAGAATTGACGCTGGCTGTGCTCATATAGGAGAAACTATAAAATTAGTACGGGAGGGGGAAATAAAAGGTAAGTTGATATTCAACTGAGATTGCCAGGAGAAAATATGATACCAGCTATACCAGTAGTGAAATCTATGGTATTGATATGCTGAGTAATGATAGAAAATTCTGATAATAAAATATTGTTTATCAGCACTGTTATCATGAGATGACATGTATTATTATGAAGGGAATATTTTTTGGTATGGTTAGTTGGTGACAGCGTTAGTCGGCACACGCAAACGCGTGTATAAAATGGTTTCGAAAATAAAAGTGGTGATATATACTTTACATTTATATTTCTATGAGAAGTGAAACGAATTGGATAAGGTAGAGTGTATTCTTTGTTATATGCTGAAGAAACATGATTATGATTTACAATGTTATGTTACATGAATTTACAAGTCTAATTAGGCCTAGTTTTACACAGACGAGGGAAAGAAACATGATAGATTTTAATAGATGGATGGATAGATGTTATGTTACATGAACGACTTAATGTTTACATGCTGTTAGTGTTAGTTAGACGATTGATATCCTCGAGGCAGTTTATCGCCGTTGGGTGCGAGTTAGCAGTTAGCTTAGCCATAACAGTCCCATTGTAGGAGTATGCGGAATTTATCTTTCGTTGTTTCTTCATGTCAACTAGAGACTTTAGAAGAATAGCGCGTCGTGGTGTTAGGTTCTCGGCTACGTAAACCTTATCTCCTCTATTCTGCACGTCGGATAGGATATTTTTCTTTCGGATAGTAGAGTTTCGCTTGTTTCGCGATATGAAACGAACTATAACTGGGCGTGGGCCTGTCTTTTTCTTACCGAGGCGATGGGCTATATCTAGGCGATGGGCTATATCTATATCACAGATCTTAACATCGATTTTATTAAGAACATGTTGAATAGCGGCCGCATCGTCTGTTTCGCTTTTCTTTATTCCATAAAATACGAGGTTGTAATTCCGACCGTACTGCTCCAGCTCGTCGTTCCTTTGACTCAGATTAGCGATTTCGATTGCCTGATCAGATACGACAGATTTAATGGAAGTGAGGTCACTCTCGAGAACGTCCGTTCATTGCTCAAGGCTGCTCACTACAGGAATAATGTCATTGGACTTCATTTGATCATCACGGAGGGTTTTAATATCGCTACGAAGTTCACCGAATTCGTTGGTTAGCCGTTTAATGGCGGATAGAAGCGCCTCGTAGGATTTCTCATTAACAGTTTCATTGTCGGATCCGCTTGAGTGAGAGACGAGTTCAATCGGCGTGGGGATTTTCTTTTTCTGTTTGTTGGCGGGCATGTTGATTTAATAGATTTGTAAAATTGGTAGGGGCCAATAGGCTATTGCAATATCACTTAGAACCGGTAGGTACTGACAAAGCCTACATCAGTACATAGTGCAGAATACTGGAATACAGAACACACTAAAACTGGAACTACACTAAAAGTGGCAACGGATGATGCGGTTAGAGATTTGGTCTATTTTGTCCAATGCTGCATGTGCAGTTGGATTCATCAATAGACCAATTCCACCATTGCCACTATCATCTGCTGAAGCGAGGACGAGTCGCCAACCGCCCCCCATGTCCTTAATCAGAACCTCATCAGTCTGCATTCGGTGCTCTTGAACACCCACTGCACTGCACTAAGAGAAAGCTTATCTGCCAAGGCAGTCAGCTCACCTTGTCGCATTGGGGATCCGAGTGTTAGGGTGTTTACTGAGGCTAGTCTAGTGACTTGCCTCAGATTCACCAATGGCTTTGTTGGTCGGGGTGGAACATGAGAGTAGCCTACAACTCCAGAATCCCTCTCCCCCTCACAATCTGGCCTCCCTGGTGACCCAGGGTTTGGGCCAGAGAGGTCATCAGGAAAGGGACTCAAAGAATTGTTTGCCGCTCTCTCTCCAGTAGGGGGTGAGACAGGCAGCCAGTCAGGAGATAACTGACGCCTGTGAGGCCGATTGTGTCCAGTCATTCCACTGGCCTCTAGTGGCTGGACCCCCCCCCCCCCCCCGCATTACTAATGTAATCCATAGTGGGGGTTGGGGGGTGCTTTTTTGCCGAGTCAGCTCTCGGGGCAAATACCACACCATGGTTCCATCGTTCAATTGCATTTCGTACATGTAGAAGTAATCGTGTGTCAGCCTCTTCATGGTCATATAATGGCATTTCATACGTACTCCTTGATTTAATTAAAACCTCACTACCAAAAACTACATACAGCTCTTTTTATTGTGCACACTCCATTTCTATGATTTTATTACTAAGGAAATTGAATTGGAATTTTACTATTCCGATCAAACTTTCGTGTAATCCCAGTCGCTTCTCTCTGGCGCCGTCTTTCAGACTATTATTAGTATAACTGTCCCAGACAATGTCAACTCGTTTAGATTTCATAAGATAGATATAATCATAAGATATTGAATTACATTATTAATTTCTTTCAATAAATCAGATTTTGCTCCAAAATACAACTTTCCATTATCCGATAAAGAGGGAAGAAATGGATGATTTCCATGGTCGAAGAAATTGTCTATATCTCCATTTCTGTAATGTGTTGCAATATACATCCGTGAAAATAATGAAATATCTTCCTTCAAGTTGGATATCTTTTCATTTGCCTTCGATTTATGTTTGTTTTTTTTGAAAGAGAAAAAGTTTTTGTGGAAAGGAATTTCGTTTTATTGGTTCATGTATTGATTTTGAACGATCTTCAATTACTGTTTTGCAATAATCTACAAATTGTTCTTTACCTACTCATTCAATATCTATTACACATCATCATCCATTACAATATGACTATCCAGAGTTACAAGATGTGAGGAGCTGTCCAAAAAGGGATTATACATTTCATTAATAGCATCTACTAAATGTAGGTACTGTGTTTGAATTAAGACCTATTTATATTATATTTATATTGCATGTTGTATATTTCTTTGTTCCTAGGCTCCATTATTATTTAGTGTATTGTAATTATATATTTTCTATTGGACGACCCTCTAGTCAGATCTGTGCTTTTGGTATTTATTTTTGTTTTCAGTTCGTCAATATTATACATACATACATACACATAGGACCTCTTCTTTGAAACACTTCTGGGAAGCAAGGCCATCAGCATGATTGGTTTTGTCAACATCTCTGTTATCACTGAATATTTGTTGGTTAAATTCTTCTACAATACGGGATTGCTCAGGACCAGAAATCATCCATCTACGAAATGCTTTAGGATTTTCAGTAATCCCTATAATTCCACCACTACCTTTGACTAACTTGTTATTTTGTTCATGGGCTTGGTCAATGGGTATGGTAGAATATACTCTATTTGACTTTGAAATCACCCATCATCCACAGTTAAATTGCTCGGCAAAGGGTTGTTGGGGTAGATTTTGCATATCATATATGTGGATCGATAGCCATCTCTAATAATTGTGATGATCCATGATGTGTGATGTGATGTGTGATGATGTGATGGTGCTATACCGATTAGACTATTAAGATATAGTTGGAAATCCCAGACTCTGTGTGCCCTTATAAACATAAGGCATACAATTTCAAAGTTTTATACTGTGTCCCAATATTTAAATGTTGGACTACGATCAATCATGGTATGTCTCCAATAGAGTTTGGTCTTTTCTGTATATGGTTCACCAGTCTGCATGAAAGCATTCATTTGCAATTTATACAATGCGAATGATGTGTGAAGCACTGAGAAATGAGTCAACGATCCCAGTAGAAGCCAAACCTGAAAGACTCAATGCTGAAAATCCAAATCCCAAAATTGTTATGAAAAACAACCTGTTGCTCTGGAAATCTGTTGTTGCTAGGTAAATAAAGATAAATGAAAATACAATTTTGAACTTCTGTTTATCAACTGACGCTTCCCTATGCTGAAAACTACATAATAGCAAATTTTGATAATTTCCAACAATTTTCAACAGAATTATAAAGAAAACTCCTGTTGCTATGGTCATAAAGCATAACTTTGTTAAATATTAATGTATATAGTAAAGCCCACACATATTTTTAAAAAAATCCTTAAATGATTTACTTCTAATGTAAATTTAAAGCTAAATAGGAAAGTGCTACTGCATAAATAAGTAAATATGCTTCACTGATGACCATAAAGGTAAACTATGTACTAACCAACCGACAAAAACACATGGACGCAGTTGAAGTATGTACAATATAATTTTTTCGAGATTTTCCACAGATTACCGATTGTTTTCAGTTGCCATGGGAACAGAGACAGACCTACTTGGTCGGGACTTAATTGTCTGAACTTAGCAGTGTTCAAGGTACTTGACCCCAAATGGATTTTATTTTACTTTCATGGTAACTGCATTTCACATAACGAACCATTTCAAAAGGTCGTTATTTGCTTGTTTCCATGGTTACAGGGAGGCTGCCAATCCATTGAAAAGGAGCCACTACTAGAAATGAAGAGTGGGACATGCACAATATATTTATAATTTTTCATGATTTTGGTGGATGGGGAACACGTACTAGGCAGCAGTTTAACAAAATCCTGATATTTACTGTAAAAGGATGTTTTATGAAGTATTCTGAGTAGTTGCCGTGGCAACCGGGTTTTGAAAATTACCACAATCGAATCACTGATAGCGATTTAGTGGGGGTGGGTAAGGGTTATAATTCTGTAGAAGGCTTGGAAAATGAAGTACAGTATATGTTTTAAACGCAAACGTCGTAGTTAAATCATTTCAACTGTAATAACAATGGTAGGAGGCAGTAGTAAATCTGACAAGTGTGAAATACCTCTCAGCCAAGAAGATCGCGAGAAGTCATAACTTCCACCATGTAATACCGAGGCATTCAATGGCATACCAGCATCCCACCTCGAAAAACATGTAATGCAATGATAAATAGACAGGCTAAGGTGCATCAGATTGGTGGAGGACACACATTGAGGTGTACAACATCTGATAGTTGTAATTACCATACATATTTATGTAATTAGGTGTTGTATTATAACTAATTATTTACCAGTATTTGTTAATTATTATATATATCTTCATAGTCCTTCTTTATGACACAGGCCACAATAAAATTCATGCACTGGTTATGAGGATTTTAAACTTCAAGTTTTTCTGTTTCCAGCCTTATATTGACCTAAGAATTCGATTACACTTAACTTGTTGCTTTTCATTTATACCACAAACCCCCCTTTTTTTTTATTGAGAATGGTTTAAGTTATTCAAAATCTAAGATATAACAAATTATAAGGATCACCCGGTACAATGAAGGTAAATGAGTTTGCTAGGCCTTTGAGATTAGTAGGATATGTAAATTCTATTTATATTGGATACATATGAACTGTTTTTCGTTAATATACTGTTACTATACTGTTACTTCCTGGAGTCAATGGGGTAGACGACTCGAAAATTTTTTTTCGAGTTTTCGTTGGTTTCATGTGAAAGAGCATGTGAAAAAACCCCAGAGAGCAATTTTACTTCAAAAAAATTAATATTGGCCGAGTTATAGCGATTTTAAAACGCAAAATTAGCAACATCGAAAAATCAGGCCGTTTCAGAAAACTGCACGAGTGACGTCAGCCATAACACAGCAACAGTTGTCAAGCGCAGTTGATTGGCTAATATAAAGTATAATATTGCAGTATCTAAAATAATACAAATAATGTAAATATAAATGTAAATAATATAAATATAAATGTAGCTATGTATTTATTTGGATGTGTATTTGTGTTGTGTTAAGAATCGATCATAGGATAGCGGTATGGAGGCAAATTATTCATATCAAGTTAATTATTCTAGAATAATATTGATTTCGCCCATACCTGTACCGTAGAGCTGTATGTAGCTAAAAATAAATATAGCTAGCTAAATACTGCCAGGCGTTTCAGTAATCTATTTGTTAATTGTTTTTTACAGCGAACAATGCGGGATGGGTAGATTAGCACTAGATGGAAATTATTTAGTTTTTTTTGTCAGTTGACTGTAAAGTGTAACTGGAACTAGTGTTGCACGTGTCACCATTATTCTGCCTTTCATATTAGCTGTTTTTGGTTTAACATCCAAAAATACCAAAATACCAAAACATAATGTTTTGGGCTATTGGTTTATGTTCTTGACATATTTTGGCTAGTTACATGTGAAAAAAAAATGTTTCAAAGAAAATAAAAACAAATCTTTGTGGTAGCTAGTGTTTTCAATGGTATGTACTGTTTTAATATTGTAGCTAGTGTTTTTATAAAATACCACAAAATCTTATTTTTTGATGCCATTTCAGAACGAACGCATGTGGTAGAAGTAAAATGTCCAACATCAAAACATGCCATTCAAAAATCGTATCTTACACAATCGAATATCGTAAGCGCTAAATTCATGTCACAAATCCAACTTCAAATGCATCTTTGCAATAAACAATGGGCCTTGTTTAGCGTCGCAGATCCATCTTTTGAAATAAATGGCGAAGTGAAAATAGTTGAAGTATCATATGATTCCATATACATGCAAAGTTTACTGAAAAGTAGTCGTAGCTTCTAGAAGAAATATATATTTCCCAAAATTGTGAAAAAATAGATAATTAAAAAATGTAAATTATAGTTATAGTTCAACTAAATTCTGATTAATGCTGACTGTATTGAGATGGCAGCTAAAGATATTTTTACTACGTCATCCATTACAGCTACACATGGACTAACTATCAAATCCGATTGCGAATCCACAATCTAATCCAAAGTAATCTAATTTTGAAGCTGAATAAAACATCAATAAGCTACTGGATTTCTACCACCTGGCAGTTTTAGCTACAAAATATGTTTTATTTTTATAGCTAACAACTGTATAGTTTGGGATAAATAATTATTATTCTGGAATAATTAACTTGTTATGAATCAATTTCCACATTAAGATATCAAATAATGTATTCTTAACACAACACAAAAACACACTAAATAAATATTAGCTACACAATTTATTTTAGTTACTAAGAGATTTATATTGTATAGTAACCAATGAACATTTAGTGCTGCACGAGTGACGTCACTCGTGCAGTTTTCTGAAACGGCCTGATTTTTCGATGTTGCTAATTTTGCGTTTTAAAATCGCTATAACTCGGCCAATATTAATTTTTTTTTTAAAGTAAAATTGCTCTCTGGGGTTTTTTCACATGAAACCAACGAAAACTCGAAAAAAAATTTCCGAGTCGTCTACTCCATTGCTAATTAAAACATCACCAATCTATACATACCATTAGACGACTCTAGTATTTAAGTGTTGCTGAGACAATATTTTTATTTTTGCTTTAATCTCTCCCTCATCAATTAAAAATATTGTTGTACCAGGCACAACATTTTAAACTCTCAGTTCAAGATCTGTTGGTACCCATGGAAATGTGGTCTTGCAAGGATGAATTCTATATTTGTAAGAACATTTAAATTTCGTTGTGAAATGAGTGAGATGATTGTTCAATAATAAATTTAGGCTTTTCCCATTGAGATACACTGTTTATTTACAAAATATTCTGGAACACGGATTTTATATAATTTGTGTATTATTTTTTTTATTACTACTACTGCTAGGTCGAGCGAGCTTGGCAACGACATTGTATTTTTACTACACTATATTATTGTTCCAAAGTGGCTGCGCCATATGGATCCGTGTGCAAAATTATGAAAGTTTGATGTACCGCTGATCTAATCTAATCTATTATGTCCTGAAGTGGCTGCGTTGTACCTCTGATGCAGAAGCCACTGAATGACTAATGCCAGTTCTGGAATGAGCTTCAAGGATGATATTCTGAAGTAGTCTTGTATGTGACAGAAGAGTATTTGTTTTGTGTTCACATTCTGCTCTCATTGCATGTCTGATAATATACATACTGTAGAGTACCTCTTGGGAAACATATAATGCTAATTATTCTACCCAGCACATGCCTGAGTGGCCTTATTGGCCCCAAATTGTGGTTTGTTTTCGATGTTCTGGGAATTTACACTGGATTTCTTAAAAAGTCAAAGTCTGAATGGAAAGACCATCAAGGATTTATCGACTTGCTTATGTTTGTTCAAGACCTTAATGTTGTGATGATCCTGCTGGGCGTGACATGAGGTTGATCCAAGACTTCATAAAAAGATCGAGAGATGAGCAGCAAATACAGTATTTGATGTAGGTGGTTGAAAATCAGAGAAAGATCTTCCCTGAAGGTTCAATAAAAAGGAAGTTGACTTTCCTAAAATAATTCATGTTAAAGTAAAAAGAGGGTCTAATTGGCTAATATAATTACATAATACAAAGTAAAAGCTTTCGGCCTACCGGTCTGCCTCAGACTTAAAGAATACGGGAATGCACCACCAAATAAAAGAATGTACGTACAAATTCAAAAATCTCTCCACCGCATTATTACATATTTCCAACAGTAAAGAACGTAATAAAGGTCTACAAGATAAGTGTGTTAAATTATGAATCGAAATGTGTCTTTAAGGTTGTCAGCAAAAATAAAACTAATAATAATAATAAATAATAACTAATATAATATTGCAACTTGTAAATTTATAATTCAAGGCCAGTACGTAAGTGGTTGTTATAATAATTATATAATGTAAATAATATTGCCAGATGAAAATTTATAGTTCTCGGCAAGACGTACAAAAGTTAGTTGTTTGAAATATAATGTTTAAATTGCAAATACTGTATAATAATATAATGTTTAAATTGAAAATATAAGCACGACTCATTATCGTTCAAGGTTGGGTGAAATAGTATATGGCGTCATGGTGGGGTTGAAATCTAGTGAGGTAGGTCTCCAAAAACAACTTTTAAAAAACAACACTATCCTAAATCCTATAACTTAGGTAATAAATTTTATGTATAGTATATACACAATATTGTATTTGTACAATACAAAAAAACTGATTAATATAACATGTATAATACATGTTACGTTTAATTTAGGATTGATATTGTGGTGATAGTTCTTATCCCCACTTATATTTGGAATTATCAAATCACTAAACGCGGTATACCAGAATAATATTTACGTCCATTTTGAAATTATTGACAAAATGTTCACATTTTTTAAATTTGTTTTGGTGCCGGGGTTTTTATCGTCCATGTTTTAAATTTTGAGTAATCTGTTTTTTACTTAAAATATGATAATTGAGCACCAAATAAATCACACACCAAAAAAGGAGTGCTTCTGAATTCCGAGGAAAAAAGTGTTTTTTCGGAACACCTTAATGATCGATCATGGTATTAATTATAACAGGCTCAATGATGCCAATGATTACAAGATGTATTGCTTTAATGTTTAAACTATCCATCAAAACCAAATGCAGGCATGTATTTGAAACCGGCATTTCTCACCCACGATTCGCTTGAACAATATGTAAGAGGAAAAAATAACATCTGAATGCATTCTAGATTTGGACCTACTTGAATAATGGTAAAGTAGAATCCATATTTTATTAGAAAGTGGTATTAGTTCTGATGATAACACATAAGCATCCAGAATCTGAAAAATCTTGCTCTGAGAAGAGCATCCAGGACTTCATTAAATGACACAGAAATGTAATCACTTTTTTCAGTATTATTTAAAAATGTGTTCACTGACTCACTGTCAGAGTCATCAGCCACGCAGTTATATAAGATATTAAAGTGGGACTTCCCCATATTACAGATATCGGTTGAACCACAAATTTTGAGCCATTTTATCCTGCTCTATCGTTTTTTGTTCTCGATGACATTTACGCCTGGCCTGCTTAAAATGGGCCTTGGCGTGCAAATGTTCCTCAAAAATAGCGCCATGGCACGGAGAACCGCAATTACACCAGAGCAAAAAAGCTAGATTATTGGTGTTTTTGTTTTACATGATCATTCCACCCAGGAATGTATGGCGTCTGATTTGAGCAAAAAAACCTTAGAATTACAAATGTGTACCTTACATTTTTCATTAGCTTATATTTATAAGCATCGCTTAAAAGTATGGTATTTTATTGCATTTGAATTTATACATCGCTTAAAAGTAAGCTATGTTTTATGAAGTTGACTTTAATAAATCACTTAAAAGTAAGGCATTTTTTACAAGTTCTCTTAAAACATCGCTTAAAAGTAAGCTATGTTTTTTGTATTTGCCTTGAAAATCGCTTATAAGTAAGCTATGTTTTTGCAATTGCCTTGAAAATCGCTTAAAAGTATGGTATTTTATTGCATTTGAATTTATACATCGCTTAAAAGTAAGCTATGTTTATGTAGTTGACTTTAATAAATCGCTTAAAAGTAAGGTATTTTTTACAAGTTCTGTTAAAACATCGCTTAAAAGTAAGCTATGTTTATGTAGTTGACTTTATTAAATCGCTTAAAATTAAGATATTTTTACAAGTTCTGTTAAAACATTGCTTAAAAGTAAGCTATGTTTATGTAGTTGACTTTATTAAATCGCTTAAAATTGAGATATTTTTTACAAGTTCTGTTAAAACATCGCTTAAAAGTAAGCTATGTTTATGTAGTTGACTGTAATAAATCGCTTTAAATAAGGTTGAATTAAATAAGGTAAATTGCAGTTCTGTTCCAACATTGCTTAAAATGAAGTATGTGTTTATGCAGTAATAGTTTAAAGTAAGCGATGTTTTTGACAGTGTCGTTTAAAAATAGTTTAAAGTAAGCGATGTTTTTACAGTGTCGTTTAAACATAGTTTAAAGTAAGCTATGTTTTTGCAGTGTTTTGTCCAATCAAATGCGTTGTTGACAATATTTGCAATTAGTAAATAGATCACAAGAGGGCGCTGTTGAGCAATTGTTGTATTCCAGTACAGTATTCGATCAGCAAAATCGAATTTCTGATATGTAGGGTACACGGTACGGTTAACAGTATACAGTAGTTACACTGCAGTAGGTATGGCATCCGAAAATTTCATCTCGGAAATTGAGAGCCTAATACGGAGGTGCCAACAAATTTCAGAAGATGAGACATTTTTAAACTTAAATACTGTATAATAGAATATTTAACACGTATTTTTCAATATAAGATTGATGTACTGGATCGCCTAATAGAGGATGGGAATACAGGTAATAATAGCCCTAGCGCCGCCGATACCAGTACAACACGTAATTCTGGAATAATTGATTTAAATTGAAGCCTCCATGAATGGCTGCATTGGTTATTAAGTTTACCTATTGCTCGGCATCAAAGTATCTGCTGCATTAGTGCTGCATAACATTGTCCCACTCTACCTAAAACAGGAGATGCTGGTTGTCCACGTTTCGATCTAAAGACTTATTAGTAAACTTGCTGAGAAAAAAATTCAATAAAGTTCAGATATCCCGGGTGCTCGGTATCAGTCGAGGAACCATAACAAGAAGAGTTAGCGATTAGGAACTCCAAAATCGAAATCGAATACAAACTGTAGATGATGATGAACTTCAAAACCGTGAACCAAATTACCAATGTGGTGCTTTTGTAGATTACATAAATTAGACTGTAGTTGAAGAAGCAACACACCTCCATTCATTAATGGAGACATCCCGCTTTCCCAAGTAGGAGATGAACCACTTAAAGCACCTGAAAATGATGAACCGCAACCTGTAAAAACTGTGTCGCTAGTATCATCAATAGAAATTGTTTCGGGAATTTCATCATCAACAGGTATTTCGATTTCTTGAACTTCGGGTTTGGAGACTGTCGTTGATGTGTGAGTATCACACTCTTGCAATATACGAATAATAATAGCCCCTTGATTAGGATACACGGCTTTGATAGCTTGGCCATCAACCAAGGACTGAGACAATGATATTGGAGTAACTCGTCGATTGGTACCTTTTACAAATTAATAGTCGATTAATATTCCATTAATAGCAAGTTCTTCAACAAGCATTTCTCTAATATTGTAATGATTATCCGCCACGTCAAATTTCAATAAACCATGCATTATTACATTGCGTTGATGGGTGCTGGTAGATCCTACTTTAAGAACAACCAGCGATTTGCACAAATTTCTACGCCCTCGCCCAGTAGGTCTACCGCAACTACTTTGTAATCGGCGCCCAACTCGCTGAGGCTGGCTGGTACTCCGACGACCATGTCTACCAAAACTCCGTGGTGGTACAGCTAAGGAAGGGTCAAAGACTGTTTGTAAGGGACGCTGCACTGTGTACGGAGCCAACGCTCGAATAATTTCATCTAGCGTTGTCTGACGCCTTGTAGGTGTAACCATTATTGTAGGAACAGCGGGTGGTGGATCTAACCTACCCGCAGTATTGGTACTTGTTGTGGAAATACCTGGAGGGACAGTGGTAGAGGTAGTGGAAGGCATCTCATTGCCACTTCGTAAACCATCTTTATTAAGGCCGCAATTGTGGCAAAAGGGGCCACAGCCAGCCAATACTTCTGCCCCACAATATGTACAAAATACCATATTAAAGTGCAGATATTTCAGTCTTCTAACTGCGTAACTCTAACAGAATCACTACTCACTAGTCTCCTATTACCCCTAATCCCACCTCTATTCTTATATGTATCATCTGCAATTTGTTGGCACCTCCGTATTAGGCTCTCAGTTTCAAAGATGAAATTTTCAGATGACATACCTACTGGCTACTACAGTACTCTGTAACTATACTGTTAACCGTACTGTCCATAACATGTACCCTACATATCAGAAATTCGATTTTGCTGATCGAATACTGGAATACAACAATTGCTCAACAGTGCCCTCTCCTGATCTATTTACTAATTGCAGATATTGTCAACAACGCACGCATTTGATTGGACAAAACACTGCAAAAACATAGCTTACTTTAAACTATGTTTAAACGACACTGTAAAAACATCACTTACTTTAAACTATATTACTGCATAAACACACTTCATTTTAAGCAATGTTGGCACAGAACTGCAATTAAATACCTTATTTAAAGCGATTTATTACAGTCAATTACATAAACATAGCTTACTTTTAAGCGATGTTTAACAGAACTTGTAAAAAATATCTCAATTTTAAGCGATTTAATAAAGTCAACTACATAAACATAGCTTACTTTTAAGCGATGTATAATTTCAAATGCAATAAAATACCATACTTTTAAGCGATTTTCAAGGCAATTGCAAAAACATAGCTTACTTATAAGCGACTTTCAAGGCAAATACAAAAAACATAGCTTACTTTTAAGCAATGTTTTAAGAGAACTTGTAAAAAATACCTTACTTTTAAGCGATTTATTAAAGTCAACTTCATAAAACATAGCTTACTTTTAAGCAATGTATAAATTCAAATGCAATAAAATACCATACTTTTAAGCGATGCTTATAAATATAAGCTAATGAAAAATGTAAGGTACACATTTGTAATTCTAAGGTATTTTGGCTCAAATCAGACGCCATAGGAATGTGTCGTGATCATTAGATGAACTCTTGTGAGACTTTTTATTAAAAGAAGCACTAGTCTATCATATAAATTATTTTAGGAAGAAGTAATCATTAGGAACATGTACTTACATGTTTACCTAACAGAAAAAGAGAAGACGAGAAAGAAAAGGGGGATATACAGTAGTTATTTGGTGTAATATTTGAAATTCTATAACTTATTACAAATTGTGTTCAGGAATTGTGGTGATTTCCGATCAACATTTCAAATTTACATGTAGGTTTACCGAATGTTTGACTTCTATTACGGATATTGTAATCTCTTCGAAAAACTTTTTTAAAACATTAAAAATCTTGATCTAACCTCAGAGTAGTAGGGCGTACCACCATTTGTGAAGAACTGTAAAATGGATGGATTCATTTTACTCAAGGTAACTTTAAAGCCATGGAGCACTGGAGGTTAGTTTTAGTTAGCCAATCATAACAGCTTTAAAACAAACACCCAATAGCAAAATGGCTTTTCAAATCATATTTTCTATCCCCAACTGAATGATAAATATGAGCGCCTGTCTAGTTAATTAATAATTATATATACCTTAAATAATAATTTTTGTTAATTTATATCCAAGCTCCAAATAGTAAAAACCATCACCAGAAAGGAAAAGTAAATATTGCAGATAAAACTTGATGTGACAAACAGATTTACAATAGTTATGGAGTATCGATTTTAATTATTCAACAAATTTAAGTCCTTACCAGTGGTTATTAATAAGACCATGGTCAAACATCACCTTTCAAATTTTATCTTAATCTTTCATTTAAAAGATGAATGCATTTTTTCCTATGGAGAGTTCACAAACTGTCAACATGGAAATAAAATTAAAAATACCACATTATGTTATAATTTTATTTGAAAGATTATTTTTCTTTATATATAAATTATTTATTTAAGGGTCCATAGAAACCGCAAAAAGTACCCAAACGATATTTGCAAAGTACCCAAAAGGCCGTGCTTTTGCATACTGTTTAGGTACTTTTAATATTTATGTTCTTTTTTATGTCTATTTTCTGTTAAATTATTAATCTTTTACAATATTATGCTAATTCACATGAACAGTAACAGTAACACATCATCATGTGCTTTGGTCGTCAGGTCCTGTTTAATTACAACCTTAGGTCCTGCGAGCGTGCATTAGGTCCTGCGAATATGAGCAAGACACATGATTGCATAAGGAATCAATTTTGTGAAAATCAAGTTCAAATGATGTCGAGAGGTGGTATTCAAGAGGGTGAGTGTGGTGGGTATGTATGGATATTTCGGGATTTTAGATCTATTTGAATGTATGGTAACAATATAGGGGCTCCTCACCTTCCACATTTTTCTCTGTATGAGTTAAGCCTGTGTATTAAATGTTCATAAAAGGTTCAAATTAAAGGTTCATGCTTTATTCCTCTTCTACCTGGGCGCGGGGCCACACTGCTTTTCTGTCCTACCCGAGCACAGGACCATGCTGCACTTCTGTTATAAAAGTTTTGTCCTTGATTTAACAAAGCTGAAATAATCGATTCGGCCAATAAATATCCCTATCCATGCATGAACAGAAGCTCACTGCAGGGTCCGATGGCCTGTCGGTAATCGCATTGTGTGTCGGTTCTTGTGTGGGTATATTGTTGTGTATGTGTGTTACATATGTTGAAATATCCCTATGTAATGTGTGTATGTACTTTAATATTGTAAACGTATATTGTACATGTTATCATATACTGTCAATGGTGCTGGTATAATCTGTAATTATTTGAAACGAGGAAAGGCTGTTTGTTGTCTGATCCTGCTTCACATTGAGCATTATACATAATATTAAAGATTAAAGGAACTATGGACATGAGAATGTCACCTTTCTGCATCATTAGTGTGGACCGCCTTATTGAGGCCAAGATAAGACTTAGTCTGCGTGCTAGCAGAACAACGAAATCTGCCTTGCCGCGGTATGACTGGTCCTCTCTGTTGCAACAGCCAAGTGTGAGATCCAGCTTCACACTAGAGCTGAGCAACAGGTATGAGGCTCTTGCCTCTGAGGCGGCAGATCACTGTGAGGGCTATACTGCCTTTACAGAAGCAGTTAAGTTAACAGCTGCAGAAACAGTTCCTGTATACCCTCGAAACAGGAAAAGGGGCCCCCTGGACTGACAACAAAATTCAGAAATGCCGAAATGACCTTCATAAGGTGCAGAAAGAGTCCTGACTCAAACAGACTACAGTGGCCAAGAATGCAGTTAAGGCTGCATCTAGGTCCCTGAACAGGCAGTACTCTGCTAATCTACAGGAGCTAATAAAGCAACAGGTTGATGCCATCAATGATGCTGACGACAGCAGGCAATCATCCCAGGCATGGAAATCGATCAATCTGCTTACTGGGCGGAAAAGCCAACCAACCACCAAGGTTAAGGCTGAATCACCAGCCGATCGCCTCAATGGTTGGAAAGCCCACTTTGAAAAGCTCCTCAATAATGATAGGGTATTGCCTGACAACTTTATAGAAGTAAAAGTGTCTGAGTCTGTACTCCCAGATATTCCCATTGGCGATATCTCCTTTGCAGAAGTGAAGGCTGCTGCAAAGAGCATTAAGACCAATCGTGCCAGTGGAGTAGATGGTGTTCCCCCTGAGGTCTTTAAAATACTTGAGTGTTTAAAGCTCATCTATCCCATCATAGTAGACATGTACCGAACAACAAGAGTCCCACAAGAAATGAAAACAAATAAGTTGGTGCCAGTTCCCAAGAAGGGCAACCTAACACTCTATGGTTCTTTTCGGGGAATCTCATTGATCTCGATTGCTGCAAAGCTATACAATAGGATTCTATTAAATCGCATCAGGGATCCCATTGAGAGACTGCTCCGTGGAAATCAGAATGGGTTCCGTAAAGGTCGTGGGACCATGGAGCCCATTTTGGCACTTAGAAGGATAATTGAAGAGTTATCAAAAAAGAAAGACAGGCATCTGGCTGTTATCTTTATTGACTTCTTCAAGGCCATTGATTCAGTCTCTCGCTCACGTATGTTCAGCATACTTTTATTATATGGGATTCCTGATGAAATTATTGCAGCAATCAGATCAGTATACGATGGTTCGACAACATTTGTGTCTACTTTTGACGGTGACACAGAACCATTTGAAGTGTTATGGGGCATCCTCCAGGGAGACACACTTGCACCATTCTTGTTCATAATTGTTGTTGACTATGTTCTACGCATGTCCTTAGATCATCATAATGATGATGGGGTGATGATAACTCCGCTCCAGAAGTCGAGGAAATCCTGCCAAGTACCTAACTGATCTAGACTTTGCTGATGACTTAGGAGTACTCTCAGAATCATTAGAGGGAGCCCAACGGCTCCTCAGCTCATTAGAACATGCTGCTTCTACTGTTGGTCTTTTTATTAACTCCAGAAAGACCAAAATTCTGACAGTTAACTTTGAAAGTC
Source organism: Nemertoderma westbladi (assembly GCA_032718475.1). NCBI lineage: Eukaryota > Metazoa > Xenacoelomorpha > Nemertodermatida > Nemertodermatidae > Nemertoderma > Nemertoderma westbladi. Next base: position 15,033 of record JAUCBJ010006176.1, on the reverse strand, counting down.
CTCAGCAAGTCTCTGATCGGATGAACATAAGCTCAAAGGATGGTATGCTTGAGCATGTGGACGACTTCTGTTACCCGGGATCATGGATCCGGAAGTCAGATGAGGACCTTTGAATATGTAAGGGAAAGGCATGGGCAGCCTTGAATAGGCTTTCCAGGATTTGGAAGTCACCGAGAATTAATCGGAAACTTAAGGTCCGATTATTTAGAGCAGCAGTAGTTCCAGTACTCCTCTACGGGAGTCCATGCTGGGCTCTAACTGCTGAGGACACCAAATCTCTGGATGGCACATTCACAAGAATGCTACGCCGGGTTCATTGTGTCAAGTACAATGCACACATCTCCAACCAGACACTATATAACATTGGAGGTGTCTCATTGGTTCCCCCAAGCTTGACACTAGAACAAAATCGCCTCCGCTTTGCAGGACATTGCTTTCGCCGTGAGGACCAGCCAGTGCATAATCTTGTACTTTGGCAGCCTCATGGAGTGAATAAGCATGGTGGACAGCCCATGACTTGCTTGAGACGCATCTTAAAGGACACTGGCCTTAAAGATGCGGATGATCTAGCAAATGTCATGGGTGATAGGGAGTTGTGGCGGTGCAATTTTGTTGACAAGCCGGCACAGCATTCTTAAAAATGCAGCTGCAATGCAGCATGCCGATCCTAGTAGTAGTAGCATCATTAGTACTCTTGATTTTCGCGAAATTGAATCTGAATTCCTTGTACAATTATGGGTCTATTTCATGTGAAACACATGTAACACTTTTTTAAATGTTTATTGTACAGCTATAGTTGACTTTAGATGCCATGGATCAACATGAGAATGTCACCTATCAGCATCATTACTACTTTGATTTTCACGAAATTGAATCTGAATTGCTTCCGCAATTATTCTATCAGCATCATTAGCACTTTGATTTTCACGAAATAGAATCTCAATTACTTCCACAATTATGGGTCTTTTTATGTGTAACACATGAAATTTTTAAATGCTTATTATGCAGCTACAGTTGACTTTCAGTTAAGGCCACAGTACACCCCCCCCCCCCCCCCCCCCCCCCCCCGGGGGTGTACTGTGGTCATTAAATGGTGAAAACATATCAAACTATATATCATTTTGAAGCTTAGATGATGCTCTTTCTGATGGTGTATGAAATATAAGCTCTTGGCAAAGTATGTGAACGATAATCGAAAAAATGTGTAAAATTGCTCAAAATTGCTACTACTTCTTCCAACTTGATTATCAGCCAATAATGTTGTGATATTCGAATTCAGCAGGTCTTTTTACCCCAAGTTACATGGATACAATTTAAGTAAGTCATTCTAATTGACACAAACGCATTATATCCAAAAATTGCCTTGCGTGTTAAGGCTAAAATGTGAAATTGTTTTGTTTTGTTAAGTTCTGCAGTTTATGTTTTTTATACAAATCAAGTCCCCTAAGAAGTTGGGCACAAAATTTTAAAATTTTATCCATGTAACTCACAGGAGGATATGTTTAGGAAAAGCCAGAAAAAAAATGGTATAAAAATAATCAAAATTCTACAAGGAGTAGGCTTTAATATATAAAAAGTTAACAAATCGTGCAAATCACAAAAAAGTGAAAATTGGTAACAAATCATAATGTTTGAACTGAAATCATTGGAAAAATTGTTGAAAAAATATTCAATAGTCAAAATCCAAACCGAAAATAGTCATTCAACAGTCAATATCCACCAGGAATATAGTCCTCAACACCTTCCTCTTCATTTCTTTTTCGAATCATCTCCTGCTGGGTCGTCTTTCGTTCATCCTTTTTAGTGTCATTTCGAATGCTGTGGTATATGCGTACTGAGTCTCTTCTTCTCTGAGCAATCTGAGATTGCAAAAACACATAATTTGTTGAAGACAAACGTTTCAGTACCAATTATCTCGATGATGCTCATATGTTGAAGTTTAGGATGGCACTGATGGCTGCCATTTCTACATGCTGAGATCCGAAGAACTGGTGCTTCGGGCAATGGAGCCAAACAAGAGAGTTCAATGACTCACATTGGTTTTGAGTGTTCCCTGGGAGAAATTGTTGCAGAAGATGTGTACTAGTGAGGCGCCTGTATATGGTAAGATATGCTGTAGAAACACTCCATCTAAGTGGTGGTTCTTATTAGGAGGCCTTTCTCCAGTTCTCTTATAGAGACAGAAGGAATTTTCACCATCTTCACAATAGTAGTGCCGTTTTTGATCAGTGCCATGAATCACACCATGTCGGAATGCTGCTAAGATGCTCCTTTAGATGATGTATATATAATTCGTCATTTTTCCTGTAGTTGCCTCAATAGATCGTCGAATAGCCCCACCCATATAATTGCTCAGTTTGTCTATGGTAGTCAGAGTTAACCTATGCTGGCCTCCACCAACAGGTTTCTTGTCGTCAGGCATATTACCTTTCGCTATAAGTGACTTTCGCAAGGTACGAAAGTTTGCCCCTAACCTCTTTTGGTAATGGTTAATACAATCAACCTTCTCAACTCCAGCACAGGAATTTTCACCATTTGAATGTAAATCCCAGTGAACTCGACCTTCCTCACTCAAGTCAAACTCGTTTCTTTTCTCAGAATTCATACCATGATAATTTGAACATGATTCACAAACACCATATGTGTCCCAGACTTTATCAAATGACTTACTGTCACCATCACAAATCATTTGACTAAACCGCAAACCATAGTCTTTATTCGCAAGATTATTCTTTGATCATGTAAAAATTTATACTGCTATGCTATATCTGCTTCCATGCTTCCACTTGACCTTTCAAATATACCTTTACAATCAGCACTATGCTTCTCTGACCATTCTGCATACTCTGGGCTATTTTTTGCAAATGGACAAAATGTACATGATTCACATAGCTTTGAACGAATGCCATAGTCCAGTACTTTACAAGTAGCCATGGAAATGGCGAACCCACAACCGAAATTTGAGGCAAATCCCCGTTTAGCCCAGGTATCATCATATAAAATCGCTGTTGAAATATTAGTCTTACCCTCAGAGAGTTGTTGCGTAGCCTTTACGAGTTCAACTTGAACAACCTCTTTACAAACTGTAAACAGTTTTGTTTGGCGACGTTGATGAGCTGATTTTGAAATTGAATTGGGCATGTGCAGTATCTCAGTCAATGTAAATAATCCTTCCAAACCTTGTCCCATTTCCATCATAGGATAGTTTATCATTCAAATCAACCGCTTCATTGTCATAAGGTTTCCTATTCACAATGTCAGGCATTACAGAATTGCTGATATATACATCCAATGCACATAAGTTACAGGTAAAATGAGTAGTTGTCTGAATCCCAATAGGCTTCAACCGCTCAACAATTATATCTCCTGTACAGTACACCCTGATATGACATGAACAGCTTTAGTATGTTCAACTACATTTTTTACCTTCAAAAGTATGAATCCAACATCCTCAATATCCCCGGTACCCATAGCAGCAACTCAGGATTTGAAGTAGACGCAGAGCTATTGCACGTATCACTGTTACCGGTAATACTGGTACTGGTACCTGTAAGGTTAGGCCTATTCTCATCGCCACTAGACCCGTCACAAACGGCAATATCACTCCGACCTAGTAACTTACTTTCTGTGACCGTTTTTGTTCTCTTCTTGGGTAAATAGGAGCCACTAGCACTGCGCTTTTGAGTAATATTGACAATTTGGGAGTTGCGTTTTGATCTACGAGGCATTATTTCAGTATTTGCAAATCGTAAAATAAGCAGTATAAAATATGAAGGAATACAATTATGGAATACAGTAATAATGGTATCAGATAGCCTCCTTCAGTAACCAACATGCAGACATGCACTACACCAAATTGCTAATTTAAATTTCCCACTAAGTGTCCAAATTGACATAGACTATAAATGTGGCTAGGCAACAATAATACTGTTTGTATAAAATGTCCACAAATATGTTCCATGCGTTTATTTACTTATACCAATATCGCACAATGTCATTATCTTTGTACACATATATTGCGAGAAGTAAAAGCATTCACAAAATATTTTTTACATATTCAGATTCACCATAAAATTCTGCACTAAATTCGATTAGAAAAAAATATTAGGAAATTTTGACAAGGGGGGGGGGGGGGGGTGGGTGGGGTGTACTGTGGCCTTAAAGATTTTTACAGAGTCACAAAAAGGGATAAATAATCCAATTTTTATATTATTAATCTGTTATTGTTCATGTTAACACAATCACAATCCATCATGTCTCTTGCAGATATCCTGAGTAACTTTCCAAAGTAGAACTGAAAATAACTACATAAACCAACAATATCCATTTCCGTCTAAATGGAGTGTTGCAGACAGGACAGTTGGGAGTACTGGAGGACTGGGATGAGCTACTGGGGAGCTGGTTGTTGGATGGTGACGATTGTGATTCTAAGGGCTGTGTGACCATGTATAAATTGTTGGGTAGTGTTGGCGCTGGTGCTTTGGCATTGGTTGGTAAAAGGTTAGATGAAGGAGGAGGCTGGGATGCTGTAATTGGCGAAAGTTGCTCGTATGTACCGTCGGGATCAAAAATGGGGCCAGCAGAAACCGAGTGGGTCTGTTGAGGGTTTCCTGGGAGCTGAGCGGGGCAAACGTCTGTTGGTGAAACCATTTGGGAATGGTTTGTTGTGTTGGCTGGTTCACACTGTGTTGGTTCAAGTGAAGTTAATGGTGAATCGAATGGTGGGGGATGAGAGGTGGTTGCCGGAAACACAGTTTGGGAGAGAATTTGGAGTTCAGTGTTTACTGGCAAGGAAGGGTCTGTATCCCCAAAAGTACTAAACATCAATTCCTGCGAATTGACAGTCTTTGTAAAGCTTGGTGATGGTGCTTTAGTAGGGTTTGGAAATTGGAGGGGAACTTGGCGGTGGACTTTGTTTGGGGACAGACAAGGGATCTCGCTGGGAACAGGATTGGAAGCTTGTTTTGGCGCTGTATGAACTTGGTGAGGAACAGGGATGGGGAATGGGTTAGATTCTATGGTGGGAGGAAGGGTGGGGGTTGCTGGGGTAGGAACTTGGCACTTAGAACTGGGCTTTGGGGTGGCGTTGGTGGTAGGAACTGGGATGTTAGCACCGATATTGGGAGATTTGGGGAATAATGCTGGCTGGACTATGGTGACTGATGACCTGACCATTAAAGATAACCAAATTCGAAAGTCATGAATGGATTTATCATTGATACCACCATCAAGGGATCCATTATCAAGGAACATCTTGGCGAACCTACATACATAAATTCCGCACTCATAGCTATTGTATTGAAGCCTGTGTGGTAGCTGCTTTACGATGAATTTTATAGGGGAGATGTTGCTTCTAGAAGCCTCAAATGAAGTCCATTGTTGAATAGCATTAAGTATACCTGGGTTAGCCCGCTTAAGAGAATCAAAGTAGTGGATCAATCCAGCTTTCGGTCGTACAACGGCCAGAGCCCAGTGAAACCCTCTAATATTTACTGGGAAAAACAGGAAATCATAGTCCAATATACCGGTATTTGTTTGGCATTGAGTTATGTGAGATCCCCGGTCCGAAAATATATTCAAAAAATGGGAACTAAAGATCTTTGCCCTACTGTGAAACTGATTACAGAAATGACTGATAATGGCGTCTATCAGGCAGTCAGATAGCCAACCTTCCAGGTTACTAAGTGTATTCAAATGGTGTTCTGCTAGGGGGACACTGGCTAATAAGTAGGACTTTTCCGAGGTAGGAGGTTGGTCGTTTCGAAGAATGCTTTCTGATAGATCAATGACACTACCATTATTGGTGTTCATGGTTGGAATGGGGGGGGGGGGGGGGGGGGGGGAGATAAAATATTGGTGAAACCTAGACTGGGTAAAATCGTATCTACAGATAAGTAAGTAATGTATCACACACAATGTACAATAATTGATTGATCAACAGTAAAGTGAAGATAACACGATTATGTGATTAATTAATTAAATTAATTGTTGTTATGTGATTAGAGAAAGTCCAACAGACAATTTATGGTTAAATTAAACTGAAGCTGATGCGGTAGGATGATCAGTTTGCAGGCAGCTGTGATATGAAATACTAATGACAAATAGGAATTGATTGACAGGCTGACAATAAGGGCAGTTAAACAAAACAATACAGCACAACATAGACAAGACACACACACATATGGCACATATATAACAGAAATAAAATGACAAGCTGATCAGTTATAATGATAATTATGGTGAAAATCAAATTGAGCCAGAATTAGTTGGCTGTAGCAGGAATGGTGGTAGATTCTAAATGTGAGTGGATTTGAGAGAACAGCTAATACAAGCGGATATAAATATGAAATTAATAATGAATTTAATAATGAATTAAAGTAATTAAGTGAATTGACAGTTAACAATCAGACAATGGCAGCTCACTGTGGGCTGATTAGCCGGTGGGTAGATGGCTGATTGGGATGGTGATTAAGAGGATAATTGAGATGCGATGATCGAGTTGGATGAGAAAGAACAAACCTCGCTCAGCGGCTGTCGGACCGCCCTCCCACCGACCTGAGAAAACAAGTTGGTCACAGATTGCCTCAAACGCAACGCCGCCGCCCACCGCTACAGTGGGACAGTCCCTGGGGTGGACGTGGTACCGAGCCCCGACTGAGAAGGAGTAGTCTATAGTCGAGAACGCGACAAGGAATGCAGATTGATCGTCCCACCGTGCAGACTGTATGCTATAGGCCTATTGAGTCAGTACACCAGTAAACCAGTACAAAGCTTTGGTTTAGTTACCTGTATTATGGTATAGGCCTAAATAGGTTTAATGGGCACTTAAACAATTGGAAACATTTTGTAGTATATGCCACTTATGGCACGTTACAAATTAAGAACTGATAGATTCTGATAGAAGAAGCATGAAAATATATATTTTGATGTTGTATGAATTTTTAATATTAGTTAATACTAGTTAACAATGAAAAATTTGGTTGCTCTTAAAACCCTAAGGCTTTTACAGTTTTGAATTTAATCGCATGAAATTTTTTTATATGATAGATCAAGGATGGGGCAACAAATGAAAATAAACCTGTTCTTCTAGGTGGCGCTACAAATTTATGTTAACATTTACGTTTGTTATAAATAGTATTACATTTTATTAACTAAATATTTCAAAACGTTGTCTGATACTTTTATGCAGGGTTGCTTTGTAGACACCCACATAAATTGATCATAAATTAATGGCTAATTAAAAACTAATTGCATAAAAATTGTAGAAGTAGTAGGGTTTTGAAGTTTACAATTTCCTAAAAAAATATTTGGAGATAATAGACCTTTCCTTATTCATAGTAATAGTAAGTTCAATAGGTCTCCCTAAATGAAATCATTATAACTTTAAAACTAAAAGAGCTATCAAATAGAGGTTTTCAGATTTGGAAACACCATTTTATCGTGCATTATAATTGATCATAAAAATAATTGCGAATTATTTTTGACCAAAATTGTGTACCCCCCTTAACTAATTTTAAATATTGGAATGTGCAGACAGAGTTACAAAACGACTCATATTTGAAATAATAGTAGTAGCTTTGATATAGTAGTACATATAGCAGGTCTATAACATACACACTACACGCACGCTCTTGTACATCTATCACTTACTCACATTGCACACCAACCGAAACACCAATGACAACTACAGGCCTTCCAAAAAAGCAGCCATTATGAGTTCAGATTGCTGCTCTCTAAGCAGGTATTATAAGGACCATTTGAATTACTGGGAGGAAAACTTGGGATAGGAGTAGCACCCACACCCCTTCGGGTAACAGCTGTCGGAAGAGGAGCCTTCGGGTTACATCCGGCTTCGGCTGAGCTTGAAGCGGGTTTGAACTTCTTGCATAGTAAACTGTAGTAACTTTGTAGAGTGGCCCATTTACTACAGACATATACAAGTGTTATACAAGTGTAGGTAGTGTAAATCAAAACAAATTTGTAGTGAAACCAGTAATAAATACCCTTGTGAAGATTACAAATTTCCAACACACATAAAGCCAACAGAACTAGTACCACAGTACAGGCTGTTTATAATGAAACGACAACAGATTCAAGATTAGCTACCCTACCACAAATGAGTTAAAAAGCATGACGATAACAAAGAAACTATGTGATAAGTACAATTTCAGCATTATGACCCGAGTCTATTTATACAGTACCGAGCGAGCACAGAGAGGAAGGTTTACAAAATGCTGAATAGTGCCCTTTTCACAAAATGGTTTACTTCATTTTGTTACATTATTGCCAACTTCTCGGCGTTCTGTACGCTTAATTATTAGATTTAATATTTACATTATAATATTTAGGAATATTAATGAAATTCATATCCTTTTTATGAAATTAATTAAAATTATTTCAACAACAACTACACTGTAAATAATCTTACACTTAGCATACAATGGCTATCTATCATTAATGGAGAATGCTCAAGACGTGTTCTAGATGTTTATTGTTACTAAGTTTGCGATTACTTTGCTACGTTACGATGATATCGCAGAACGATGATAATTTGACAAAATGTAAAAAACATACCACATAATTAACGAACAATACCAAAAAGAAGAAATCACAATAATATAGCTCATAGGTAGGGACACAGTGACTCGATAATGAATTTGTTACACCCCAATTCGAAAAAAAAAACATTAACAATATTTCAAACATTAATTAAACCCGTTGTCATTAATAAACTTTATAAACTGCTTGTTATTACTGCTTGTGTTTAGAATACCTTATAACTGCTGGATTTAGTACTAATGTACTCTGTAACAACTCGAACAGTCAATATTAATGGTGTGGAAGAACACTATTAGTGAATGGTGAATGCGGATGCACTTTAACCTGAGCGTTTGTTCCTACTTTTGTAAGGAAGCCCACCATGTAGTTTACATGTTCATTATACAGTTATAGGGGCTTTCCTGGTCCCTGATTTCATTTCCGATGACAGTTTCCACTTTTGACTGACACTGGACTTACTTATTTTTTGACAGACATATACAAACATACATACAGACATTCCAGTGTCCGTCAAAAATGGAAACTGTCATTAGAAATAAAATCAGCGACCAGGAAAACCCCTATAATGAATAATTTTCTATGTTGTGGGCTTCCTTATTTTTTGATAGACAGACAGACTTCCTTGTTTTTTTACAGACACACAGACAGACAAACAGACATTCTAAATACTATCAAAAATAGAAACTGGTATTGGAAATGGAAGCACTGACTTCGAAAACCCCCACAGGGGTAATTTTAGTAATGTTGCAAGCTTCAAAGTGTTTGGTTGACCTTTCAACTTTAATGAAACTTTTCAGCCTCCAATAATGTGATTCTAATGAAAATAATATGATTCTAACTATAGACCCCTAGCGTCAGCTAATAGTGGTTCTAAGGTTACTGAATCCTGTTTCTTTGACACTATATCTCGCTGTGCGTCTATAGAAGATAATCAGTTTGGTTTTAGTACGGGTTTGGGTACGGATATATGCATTTTAACTTTGAAACAAACTGTGCAATTGTATATCTCTAAAGACTCACCAGTGTACTCTGCCTTTCTGGATGCTTCAAAAGCATTTGATCGTGTTTCGCATTTTAAGTTATTTCGTAAACTAATTGATATGAAAGTTCCAATTGGAATAGTTAGGTTGTTAAGTTATTGGTATAGTAGACAATCTATTACGGTGTCTTGGGGTTCTTCAGTGTCTGACAGTTTTTATGTTTCAAATGGTGTGAGGCAGGGGAGCCTAATCTCCCCGTTATTGTTTAATATTTATGTTAATGAATTGAGTGTGCGTCTTAATAATATTAATGTTGGTTGTCGGTTAGGTACGTTATTGTTAAATCATTTGTTTTATGCCGATGACTTGTGTTTATTGTCTCCTAGTATCTTTGGGCTAAGGGCATTGGTTAAGATATGTGAACAGTACGGTTTGGAATTTGATATCCTATTTAATCCTTCTAAATCAAACTGCATGTATTTCTTACCATATAAATTTGGACGTGCAGGAGATGTATTTCTTAATGGTAAGGCATTATATTGTGTTCGGCAGGTGCAGTACTTGGGACACACACTATCTTGTGACTTGTCAGACGAACCATACATGATGCGTCTGAGAAGTGGCATATATTGTCGTGGTAACCAGTTAGCTCGGCATTTTTCAGTATGTTCGAAATCTGTAAAAGTGGTGCTTTTTAAGGCTTTTTGTTATAATATATATTGTTGTGCCCTTTGGTCTATTTTTCGAGTAGAATGTCAGCGCAAGCTGAAGGTTGCATATAATACTGCGTTTAGGTTACTATTTAAATATGGCCGAACTGAGGATGCCGACACATTTTTTGCCTGCTAACAGAGTAAATACATTTAAATCGGTGTTACGTAGTAACATGTATTCTATGTATAATCGTGTAACCAAGTCAAATAATCGAATTGTAGCAGCTTGTTATCTACTTACGAAAGATGATTCTGTCATTATTGATAGATGGAAACGAGTTTTGGGTACATAACCCAGTAATAATCAATTGTGCAAATTATTGTGTTGTGTTGATTTTTGTATGTATATCGTCATGGCTACTTAAATACGGCCTGCCAAATGGCAGCAAGGCCAAAAAATTAGTGGGTCGATTTTTCAAAGTTATCATGGTGATTTATATATTTGGATAAAGACAATCAAGTTGTTGTATATTATCTGAAATGTTATGGAGAATTCAAATATGCAATCTGTTTTGTAATACCTTTTTTAGTTTTCGAAATATTTCACGAAAACGATTGGGTACCCCAAAAGTGGGTTCATCATGAAAGTTTCAATAATCCAGAATCTTTAAACTCACCAGTCACCCATCATTTGCGACCTATAAAGGTTCTCAAGGATGGCGAAGGTGATGGAAATATTTTCCTGACGAATGGTTTACCTGGTATGCTACTTTTCACTGGGTGCCGAATGTTGGTTCATGACCTACTATGACCTACTATGTTATAGTAGGTCATGGTTGGTTCAACAGGAAAATTTCATTTTTCGGATACATATAATACTCATTTATTTGCCATGATTTACAATCTATGTAGATATGATTATTGATTACATAGGGAATCCAATGAAAGTATTTTCTAGATGATTCGAATGAACCCAGTATGCTATTTTTCACTGGCTACTAAATGTGGGTCCAACATTAAAATTACAGTTATTTTTTGGAAACCTTTCATACTCATGATAGTGCGGCCTTTTACGATCCATGTAGGTTTTATATGACTGGGAATACAACGCATTATTTTCTCCATGATCCAATTACCTGGTATCTGATGAAAGCCAAGTCAAAAAAAAGGAAAGTGGCGTCGCTCTGCTATTTTCCTCCATCCAGCATTCGACATGAAGCACATTCTAGAATCTACAATTCAATGTTTGTTCTTAAATTCCGTGTATAATGCTTATTTTAAGCGCTGTTCGTTTTCTTGTGGGATATAGCAACAAGGGTTTCTAGATTATTATATTAATTATAATAATCCCCCCCACTATAAACATTTCAGTGCAGTACTTTTTATTATATTTACGCTTAATACAGTACTATAAGTTGGTTCAAGAAGATTAACTCTAGAAGATGGTTTGAAAGTGCTGCGTATACGGCTGCAGCTCTGGGTCTATTTCTCAAACCAACAGCGATGAGCCTTCACAATCGATTTTCAGCTTCCCGTTAGTTCGCGAAGAATTGACACAGTGGCAGCAATTTATGTCACATCGATTAGATTCCGAAACCCAAAAGCATTGGTCCCCAACAAAATATTAGAAAATCTGCATATTCGAAGAGAAGCACTTCGAAGAGAAGTTTATAAAGCGAAATGAACATGTAAGTAGATATAATAGTCAGGTAGACAGAGGGGTCCACCGTGACTTTGGGTCATCACGCATTTTTATTTGCTTAAACTTTAGTCGGGCCTTAGAGAAATCAAAATCCGTCGGGTACCATTTCGGCACCTTTGGGGAACTTTTTATAAAGAACTTAACCTAAATTTCCATAGCAACCGGCATATAGTACAAGGTTTTATTTTGAGATATCTGCGACCTTGCACCTATTGCCACAGCTCTTGTTAAGTATTCTGAATAAGATTTCTAGAAGATTAGTTCCATAGCAACATTATTAATTATAAATTTTGGCCTTTGGGATGTTTATTAAGATATGCCAACTATTAAACTTTAGATTATTTATATAACTATTTATAAAAGCAAGCAATTATCATCACTGGGGGGTTATTAATCACATTTAGTTAATCATTTAATTAGATGAGTTAGTTTTCTCCTTTCAAATGCAAATTTTGACGTTTATCTTTCCAACGTTTGCAGAAAATAGGTACAGTAGATTCAATGTGCCATCATTCCACATCGATTGGAAGAACAGGCACTTTCGGACTTGCAATTACAAGATATAGGTTTTAAGGATCGAAATTGGGGCAATTCCGACCAAGACCGAATTCAAGACCTTTAATGTTGATGGAAACTTGACAACCATTGATAATAATCAACTAAGGAAGGTCGATGACTTCCAGTACCTTGGATCATGGATAGAGAGTAGCAAAAAGGACATAGACGTTAGGAAAGCGAAGGCTTGGGTAGCTCTAACAAAAATGGATACCATCTGGAAATCAGATCTCTCCAGGCACCTGAAGACTAAGTTCTTTCAAGCCACAGTGGAAAGTGTATTTTTATACGGGGGTGAGACCTGGACGCTGACTAAATCACTTGAACAACGAATTGATGGTTGCTACACAAGACTACTAAGGGCAGCCCTAAACATCAGCTGGAGACAACACATGACAAACGCCGAGCTTTATGGTACAATACCACCTGTATCAACCACCCTCCGTGAACGCAGATTAAGATTCAGTGGGCACTGCTGGCGAAGTAAAGACGAGGTCATACCAGATCTACTTCTCTGGCAACCAACTCATGGAAAGCGTAGTCGGGGACGACCAGCCATAACTTATATAGATCAACTTGAAAGAGATACTGAACTTGGGAGAAACGAAATTGCGACAACTATGGAGAATTGGGAAGCCTGGAAGGATCTCATTTCCACTGTCCGAGTTCGCTCCACTTAGTAGTAGTATTAATTTAATATGGGACTATATATACCATGAGGAAGAAACCGAGGATGCAAAGCAGTTTAAGCAGGGTAAGCCAAGGATGCAGCAAACTGGCAGAACCAGCCAACTCTGTACGACCTCAATGATGAGACACGCGAGGATCCCCATCATAGACCCGGAAGGCCCAACCTGGGGTTCTGGTAACGGGATCGCACTGAGCTAAATATTTATTCAATTTAACAAAATAGGCAGGGGTCAGTTATATATCAAGGCAGGACTGATGATACCAGCGATTACAGGAATCGCAAGCCACCCAACTCACATTATCATCTTCAAGATCTTCCTTGATTGGTGGTTCAGCCTCCATACAAGCATAGCATATAGAAAGATCAATCTCATTCGCACTGGTATTCGTAGTGGAAATCTGGGTGGTTGTCTTTGACGTGGACTTTGCAACCTTAGGATTATTCTTCTTACTTTTCTTTTTATCTTCCCGTGCTTTGAGTTCCTAATTTAGACGATGAAGTGCTACATCAGATGTTAACACTTCACCCTGCTTCTTCTGCACTCTCGTCCTCTTTTGTTTCGCATTATCTATAGCAAATTTTGTATCTTTAGATGCCACTGGTCTAGGCTCTTAGTATAGCATGACGCATTGCTGAGTGAGGTGATAAGATAGATGATGTAGAAGCCTGGGATGCGGATAATACCAATGAAGTATCACTTTGTGTTACATTTGTACTTGGGCTGCGCGGTGAACTGCAAGTAGGCCTATGATTATTTTGTTCATTTTCGACTTCTAATTCAATTAAATCAGGTAGTATAAAAGTATCATCCAATGCATCACAAACTGCGGGCAGTGTAGTTGATGGAGAGAGTGGGCTATATAATCTTCTTTAGAGCCAAAGCTAACATGTTGTACCAGTGAATCATCTTCTGCAAGTAGGCCTAATATTGGCGATGGCAGAGACGAAACAGAAGATTGCATTGGAAGAGAAGCTACTATGCCTAGGTCAGGGGTTGATCCAGAACCAGTGGATTGCGTTGGAAGAGAAGCTACTATGCCTAGGTCAGGAGTTGATCCAGAACCAGACCAGTGGATTGCGTTGGAAAAGAAGCTACTATGCCTAGGTCAGTGGTTGATCCAGAACCAGTGGACTCATTATCTGGTAAAACGACCTGGGAAAGCATGATTTTGGATGCCGGTCGGTACAGCATTACGATTTACAGGGTACAATCCTGCTCTTTGAAAGCCACAGATAAGCCTGTCTGGCCTGTTGATAAAGGCCTTGATAAACAATTGTTTCAGCAAAGTCGGAAACATCTCCTTCTTTATTGTGGCAAGTCGACTCTATCGCAGAAAATTCGCAAGAATTTTCCTCCACTCTTTCTTGGCTGGCCCATAGACAGAGACGTCAAGTGGTTGTAACGCACTGGAGGACTGGGGTGGTAAGGCAATAATGTGGACTCCCTGTTTCTTAGCTTGAGAAGCTGGTTCATAGCTGATATGCGAGTTGTGTCCATCATAAAATAGGACAACCGGCTTTGCTTTATGTTTAATGTACGGTAGGAACCCATTAATGAACCAAGCTTCAAACGTTTCACCCTCCATCCACCCACTTTTAGAGATGTTGTAGGTAGTCCCAGGTGGCCCTCCATTCAGCTAACTTGCTGTGATACTCGCCAATGCTTTCGCTTTATATACAACATATGGGGAACGTATGTCCCAGAGGCATTTCCACAGAATAATACGGTAAATTATGTTTTCCCCTCAGTAGGAACAACATACTGCGCATCGCGACAGCCCATTTTATAAAAGCATTTTGAAGCCTTCGGGTCAACATTTAGCCCAACTTCGTCTAGATTATAAAATCGATTAGGAAGTTCTTCAATACCGAGAGACTTCACTAGATTATCTA